>LOEQ01010171.1:17970-29660 GCA_001685075.1 Bramus lutescens | reverse complement strand
TGTGTGTGTGTGTGTGTGTGTGTGTGTGTGTGCGTGTGTGTACAAACATGCACGTGACTGTGTAACACACCCCACACTCCATTTGTTTAAAATTGCCTTTAATTTTTCACCAAATCCACTCCATTTACAAACACCCATGTCCACACCAATTTTCCATGACAATTACATCATAAAATGATCTCTCTGGATGTCACATGGTACAATAAATCTGGCAGTGTAGACCCTGAATCACAGAAGGAATTTTCTTAGGCTGTGAAGGAAAATGTTCTGCTTCCCCTTTTCCTCCAAGCTAGCAGTCAGCCAGCCTCTCTCATCTTTCGCAATAGACTGGCAGCTGCCTTGTGCATTCATTTTCTCAGAACAGACCTCTCATTGCTATGCCGTGTATCACATGCAGTTACAAGGCAAGGGCCATCTTTACACATCCTATGGCTTTATGATGGCTGTATCACATCTTGACAGAGTCATAATTGGAAGATCTCCCTTGTTACTTCCTCCACCTAGGTTGGCTGCCGGTGATGAGGTTCAGATTAAATAACTTTTATAGGCAACTCCTTCCAACGTCTCACACCGTAAATATTTGTGGCAATGTGTATTTTCAATAGTTTTTGCATCCAGACACACAGGCAGGGGCATGTTTATCAAAAATTCAAAGATACCTAAGACACACAGAGTTGTTTCCATAAACACTTAGTGTTCTTATTTGCTCTAGTTATGAGTTTCCTCAGCTTTCCTCTATTTTTATGCTAGTGTTACCAAACTACCATTGCTCTGGGATTTCTAAAGTAATCCAACCATATTTCAAATTAAATTGCTATTGTTCCTCTGTGTTCCAAATGGCATCTGCTGTTTTTATTCCCAAGGGTTTGAAGCAAGATTTAAAATTTTGTTTATCACCTGCCAATTATAAGAGTAGGCACTCTGCTAGGAGTGTATGGTGCAAAGAAAGTTGGAAAAAGACAAGAAAGCAGATGGCTGCAGTAAAGGCCATGCCAAAGGGTCTTCGGAAGCGCATGGAAAAGTACTGAACCTCAAAAGGGAGTTGGAAGAAGGATGGCGAGGAGGAAGGCAGGACGGAAATCCAATCTTAAAAGAACGAACTGCCTTTTTAGGGAAAGGGCTTTTAAGGGACATTCTAGGATGCATATTGCCATGGTTGTTTTTTTACAAGGTGAGTATGGAGTTTAACATGGAGCCTAATTAAGAATGACATTTAATGTAACACAGCCCTTGCCACTTACAGGATTATAATAATATTAAAACAAGCACTGATATCCTACGTCCTTTCAAAATCTATATGGCCAGGAGTCGCAAGATCCTGTAATCTCATCACTTGGGAGGCTCATGCAGGATGGTCATGAGTTAAGGTCAGCCTTTGCTATATAGTAAGATTATGTTTTTAAATAATTAATACAAAACCAAGCACAACCTTGCAATTGATGTTTAAAGCATTATTATTTGTAAAACTCCCAAAGTAGAAATAACCTATATGTTTATGAACTTATGAATAGGTACACAGCTTAATTTATTTATACCATGCTATATGGTTCAACTATAAAAAGAAGTCTCATACTGATTCAAGGCAAAACAAAGATAAACCTTCAAAACATTATCTCAAGAGTGAAAGATCCCAGGGGTTGAGAGATATAACTCAGTTTGGTAAAGTGTTTGCCATACAAGTGTGAAAACCTGAATTCATACCCCTAAAACCCACATAAAAGACAGTATTTTGTCTTTTCTAAAAGGCAGTTGCACATGTCCTTAACCTCAATACTGAAGAGGTAGAGCTAGGCATATCCCCTGAGCACACCTCCACCCTCCATAACTTCAAACCAGGGAGCCCCAGGTTAGTGATAGACCTTGTTTCGAACTGGTTTTACTCCAGAACTTGATGGAAAGACCACGTTAAGATACCACATCAAGATGGCACATATTCAAATAGTAGAATTTAAAGAACTCAAGTTGGTACCCACCTGGAATCCTCAACCCTACCAGTTTTATTTCATAGTGCTGGAAGGGTCAATAAAAGCTATCAGGATAGAAAAAAGAGTCAGTTGTTTGTCTTACCAGCAATGAATCCCAAAACTTACAATAACTATTGCCTTGATAAGATAGGCTCGCTGGTGCAATCTTGCATGAATTGTTGTGAGTAATGAAAGGGGCATAAATGATGTAAGAGTAACCAACCACTTTATGACTGAATTGAAAGATCGCTCCACCATTCATACGTAGCACTGTTAATTGAGCCCAGACTTGTTACTGGTTAGGTAATAGACCCTAGGAGGGAACTTAGTACAATTTTTCTGCAAAGTGGACATAGTAAAAAATTGTTCCCTAAATTCTTATCTTTATACCCATAGGTTAGCGCATCTCTTAACCCTCATCAAAGAAACCTCTTCTTGCAACAGATGACAATGAAACCATAGACCCACAACTAGCAAAAGGCTATAGAATATTCAGCCCTAAATACGACATTTATACCATACTCCCTCCCTTCTAGGCTGAAGAAGCTGGGTGGAAATGTTTTAAGAGCCACAGGTAGTGGATTTCTGTAGTGAAATAGTATTTTCTGGAAATGACAGGGCAGGTGCACACACAAACTCCCAGCAGCTGGGACTGGATGCATGAGACAAAATAAAGCCAGCAAAAACCCCAGTGTGGATGCAGGAGGGGCTCATGAAGCCCCACACCTAACAGAGGAGATATTGGAAACTGAAGGCTGCCTGGGGAGGGACAGTCATTTTCTTCAGATATGAGGCCCCTGAGAAACTAAGTGTTCCAGTACAGAGGTATGTACATGCAATCAGCACTAAATGACTCGCTAGATTTGTCTTTCCTTCCTTCCTTCCTTCCTTCCTTCCTTCCTTCCTTCCTTACTTCCTTTCTTTTTTAAAAAAACGCACATGAAATTGAGAGGGAAAAATTGTGCTGTAGTGAGAGACAAAATGAAGAATTTAAAATGATAAAGCAGAAGGCTACTAAGGAAGCAGGGTCTTAATCTCTCTCTCTCTCTCTCTCTCTCTCTCTCTCTCTGTGCCTATCTCTATGTATTTATGTATGAGTGCCTGTGTGTGTGTACAGAGCAAAACAACCAAAGCAAAAGCAAAAAATAAGCATATGATTATTTTTATATGAATTGTTCAGAATAGGCAAATTCACATAAACAGAATGTAGGGTCATGGTTGCTAGGGACTGGGAAAAGAAATCACAGGAATTAACAGCTCACTGGTACAGCGCTTCCTCTAGAGGTGAGAATGTGTTTTGAGAGTGGGGATGGTTGGTTAGAAATACTGGGTAGCACAATGGTAGACAAATAGCACAAATAGCACCAGAATTTATTACTTTCAGCACTTGTGTTTCTCTTCCCTTACAGCAGGGGTCCTGAATATTTTCTCCCTGCTTGACAATCAACATTTGTTGCTGTAGCACATATCACAGGCACACGACAGGAAGAGACTGGGAAATTGGGCAAAATATTAATGGATACTGTTCTGTAATACTCATCATTCAGAGGGATTTCAAATGACTCTATTTTTGTCATAAGTTTTGCTGTTTCCTACATGTTCTATAATGAGCTTGTATTGCTTTTGTAATTAGAGAAACACATTTTAATCATTTGTTAAATAGTCTGTAGGAGGTGAAATCATCTTTACTTCAAAGTTTCCCTTTTAGGATCTATCCCTTTTAAATAAAATAGAGGGTGGGCCTTTCAGTCTCCAGGCCAACATGAACAATACAACTTTGTTAATACCACGAAACAAATTAGTCTGAGCTTTTGTCTTCATGGGACCTCAAGTCGTCACAGAAAGTGGAATCATTTCAAACATATGGTTGAGTCTTATGCACGGACTTTCTCTCTCTACAGAAGCGTCTGTGTTTGCTTTTTGCAAATGGGAGAAAAGATCCTGGTGACATTTTGCTAATACCAATAGAAGATTTTAAACTATTTCTTTTTTTTTCTTAAAGTCAACTGTGTCCTTTGGAAGTTGCTTGCCATCTGCCATCAATAAAAGCAAACTTTATCTCAGAATACAGCTTTTGAAATGTCACCACACTATTCCACCTAGTTTCTTGTGAGAAAAGAAAAGGCCTTGGTTTAACTTGTACATTCTGGAAGGCCAAACTGTATTTCTATGAGATCAGGGCATGAAAGGAATTTAGAAAGGAGTCTGGGAAGGGGCTTGCATTGAGAATTTTGGTATCAAACATTGATGTGTAATATTAGTTCTGCTCCATTATTAATTTTTGGAATTAATCTTACAACTGAACATTTTGATAATACCATATCCCTTTTATATCTCCAACTCAACCTTACAACCAAATAAATGAATCTTCCTCTTAATTTCATGTGATCTTTTAAAAAGTTTGGAACCCATACCCAATACTTCTTGGGTAACCCAGAGCTAGAGACTAAATAACCCAGACACCTATGGTAAAACCAAATATGACTGGTCTAAAAAAATCAGTAAAATTAGTCCTAATCGTATTTTATTATACTCATAGATCAGTGTCTTATCCAGTCATTATCAGAGAGGCTTCCTCCAGCAACAGATAGGAACAGCTCTAGAGACCCACAGCCAGATACTAAGCAAAGAGGGAAACGAAATAGGAATAGAGGGAGGGAAACTATAATCAGGATATATTCTATGGGAAAAGAATATTTTCAATAAAAGTAATAATCCTCTGAGTCCAGTGCTTTTCAAATTCTATAGGTTAATTTTCAGTGTATCTGGTTAAGATGTGGATGTCAGCTCAGTGTATGAAGAATTAAGGGTCCATATTCCTAATAAATGTGTGTATATGTCCACTAATAATGGTATGCATATACAAATTACCATATTTAAGGAAGAATGCATGGTACTGCATATAAGTTTTATCATGTTATTTTTAATTTAGACTACTCCTGTGGCTTATATAAAACAGACACATAAATTCTTGCTCTCAAAGTTAAACATGGCTGTGGTAACCAAACTTCCAAGATGAAGCCCAATAATCCTCACAGCTAGGATTTACATCCTCTTCTAGTCCTGTCTTTTACTGCTCAGGGGATCACATACGACCAGCAGGACTGGGGCAACACTAAATTTCACAAATTGGGTGATAAAGACACAATGGCTCACAACTTAGACTCTCTTTCCAGTCACCCTCTCTGGGCAAAACCAGCTGATAGGTTATTCAGAGGGTCACTGAATAAAAATCTCCCCTGCCATTGTACCTATGAGTGTATTTGGGTAGGGTCATCCAGCCCCATCAAGTCACTAGATGACCACAGCCCTGACCATGTTTGTAACTACAGAGGAAGCATGACGCATGGTCACTTAGCTAAGCTGCTGTCAGAGTTTTGGCTTTCAACTGATGAGTCTCTAAAAGCTTTTCAATTACTAATTTGGTGACTTTTTTAAAACATGGCAATGGATGTCAAGTACAAGGTCAGAAAAGATATACAGGAAGAGCAATGTGCCCATGGAAAATCAATCTGTTCCTAGAGCCTGTGAGATTTTTCCTAAAGGACTTTTTTTTCCATGTATAGGTGTGTAGGTCTATATTTGCAATTTAGGATGCTTTTGAATTAATTTCTGTCTGCATCAACTCATGATAGTATTAGAAAAAAGTGAACTGCAAGCTAACACCATCTCATAGAAATGGGCCCTCAAATTTCATATTTGGCAATATTATCTTTGCTCAAAATCCCTTCTTTCCAGATATGAGGGTTAATCTTGGTTGTCAACTTGACATACCTGGGAAAAATGACCCTCAACAAAAGAATTCTCTCAATAATATTGGCCTGAGTCTCCTCTTGATTGCTAATTGATGTGAGAGGGCCTAGCCCACTGTGCATTGTACCATCTTTATTTGGGTTGACCTATATAAAAAAGGGAGCTAAATGTGAGTTTGAAGCAAGATAATAAGCAGCAATCCTCCATAGTTTCTGCTTCAAGCTACTGCGTTGGCTTCCCTCAATGATAGAATATAATGTAGAAATTGAAATAAACCATCTCCCTACCAAGATGCTTTGAATTCTGCTACATAGTAAACAGTGACCAAAGTTATGGGAAAACCCACCATGCTTCATATATATGATGTATGCCCAACAAAGAAACAATTTCATGTTAATGATATGCAGAAAGGCAAGACCAGACTTATACTGACTAGCCTACTTTCAAAATAAGAGTATGCTGACAACAAGATCTTATGATTACAATACTGGCTGAGACTTTTATGGTTCCTGTTGCTGTCCTTTTTATGTTAGTTATCACATGCTCTCAGAGCAGGTTCAGTGATTTTTCTCATTTATAGATGACGAAATCATTGGTGATATAACTTGCTTCGAGACTTACAGTCAGTCCATGATCGGAACACACTGGTTCCAGAGTCTGTTCAATTGCACTTCTTATTTATAACAATGGCTGATATTCCAATATAATATTCATTCAAAAGTCATGAAGTAGATTGTGCGGGAATTTCTTCTCTTATATTTGCTTTTTTTCTAGTTAAGAAGTACAGGAGACTAGAGATACTACCATTTTGAATGAAGACATAGGGAGATTTGTGAGCCTTTGGCTCTTTTCCATGTTAGATCATCAGTGAAGATGACATGGCAGCATTTTAGGACCCACCTAATCCTGACAGCTGAGTAGAGAAGGATAAAATTGTCCTCTCTGCATTTTTAATTCCAGCGTTTGTCTACATTGTTTCTATGTGTGTCTTTATTTTCTGTTTCTTGCTTCCAAACATTTTCTTTCTCACCCATTAAAAGACTAAAAGCTGGTTGGCCCAATCCTCTAAGCATACCAGTTGGATCATGAGTAATGACTGGGTACTTTCACGGGGATGTTCCTAACAATGGGACTGAGTCCAGCTGACATGGGTTGCCTAAACTGAACATTCAAACAAGGTGGAAAACACTAGACCTGTGTCCTTGGATACTGGGAGCTTCAAGGACTGTTTATTGCAAGTATCTCAAATGAAAAATAGAAAGCAATTTCTCACTGGGCTCACTGATTCCAGTACACATCTCCTTAGGCAACGTTGGAATCCTTCTGCAGTGGATCTGTTATTTAATACGAATTGAAGAGTGTGAAACAGAATCGGCACCTGCCATTGCATCTCTGAATAGAAACAATAACTGTTTTTCAGTTAAACCAGAATACGAGTGTCTCATTTTGTTTTTCAAAATAGCAGGGCAGTTTATGGGCATGTGAATTGTTGTCAGACCCAATCCTATCTTAGCTGATGCTGCTATAGGAGCTAATTTTTGTGTTTAGGTAAGTTCTCATCCAAGGTGTGTTTCAATGCAATTATGAAGGGCAGCTGTAAGAGTACCTTACAAACACATCTATTAAAAGGAAGTTTTAGAAATGAAAACCTTTAAATAATAAAGCATTGAAGAAAAATAAAAATTTAGTAGAACTTTGCAACACTCTTAGGATGTTTTGGAGACTAAGATTCACAACCCTGAAGACAGGAAGAAAGATAATAAATAACAGATGCAATAAATAAGTAGCGTTGTCCTCTGCATCCAGAGTTTCAACACACTTTTGAACAAATAGATGCATTAAATAGTCTGTGAACTTTGCATGCATGCACTAGTTTTCCTTGCCATCATTCCACAAACGATATAGAATAGTGACTGTTTACATAGCATTTACATTGTGTGTTATAAATAATCTTGAGACGATTTAATGTTGGATATGTGCATAAGTTACATGTATATATTGTACCATCTCATCTAAAGAATTTGAGAAAGCTTAGGTTTTGCTATCTTGAGAGTTCCTAGAAGTAACTCCCATGCATACTGCGGGATGATTGGGAATTCTAGTACATGCCAGGTGGTAGGTGCCACAGGAAAAGAAGATGGAGGGGTATTTTGAGAGTTCTACAAGTCTTACTTTAATAAGATAGTCAAAGCATATTATTAATAATATGAGCTTAAGTGAGATTCAAAGAAGGTGGGAAAATATTTGGGGTATCTGGGAAAAGAGCTTTCCGGTGAGTAGAAACAGATATTGCCAAAGGCAAGACAAATTTACAGCTCTGGATGAGAACCAGCAGTGAGCTAGAAGAGCAGAATAGAATCAAGGGTAAGCAAGGAGGAAATTGGGGCCTGTTGGGTCTTGGGAAACCATTTAGAGCAAAGGTTCTCAATTTTGACCCTTTAATACAGTTACTCATGTTGTGGTGACCACAAACATAAAATTATTTTTGTTGTGACTTCCTAATTTTGCTACTGCTATGAATTGTATAAAAATCTTATATACGGATGGTCTTGGCTGACCCCGTGAAAGGTTCCTGTCCCCTCCTTGAAGATCCCTGAGCATTAAGTAGAGGTTATTGCTGTAGAATAATCCTCATGTACACTGTAAAGATTGGTCACTTAAATTGCTTTAATAAAACGCTGACTGACCAGTAGCCAGTCAGGAAGTATAGGTGGGGCAACCAAACTATGGATNTCAGACATGGAGAGAGCAAGATGGGCATGCCGTACTGAGAAAAGGAACCGCCACATGGCAGAGTGTAAGGAAGGAATATGGGTTAACTTAAAATGAAAGAACTAGTTAATAATAAGCCTGAGTTTCAGATCAAGCATTTGTAAGCAATATTAAGCCTCCATGTGGTAATCTGGGAAGTGCCTGCTGGTTATTTGGGACCAAGTGGCTCTGAGACAGGAAACTCATGCTTCAGGTTATACTATAGATGTATCTCCTAGGTATGGGCATTCCATAGTAAGTTGTTCTCTGCATTTTGACATGCATGTTCCTTTGATAGTCTCACTTTGCTGTAATAAAGCTTCTCTGATGAGCTGTGTACCCATGAAATCTTAATAATATGGCCCCCTAAATAAGACCTAGACAATGACAACATGAGTTGAAGCCCCTGTGAGGATAAGAACTCATAAGAAATATCTACAAACAATGACTACTAAAAGAGGGAAGGTTAGTCTTCTCCAGGGATGAGCTCCCTAATAGGTTATCTAAGTAACAAGTAACACATGTACTGATGAGCAACCCTAACTGGACTCAGTGGTGTGCATGCATGCATGTGTGTAAAATAAATGTGTGTAACAATAATAAGTAAGGAAGAGAAAATGAATTTGTGAGGGAATGAAAGTGACAATGGAGAAAATGGATGTGACAGAAATAATACAAATATGACAATCATGCATGACATTCTCAAAAATTAAAGTAAATGTAAAAAATAAAAACCATACTGTAAAGTTAAAAAACATAAATAAACTTTTATAGGAAACAAAGTATGAAATGAACGTGGAGCAGAACAGGTGAGAGCATGAAGCAGAATAAAGACAAATGGAATTCTTCAAGACAGAATTCTTCTGTGTAGCTTTGGTGACTGCCCTGGTACTCATTCTGTAGACCAGGCTGGCCTCAAACTCACAGAGATCTGCCTGTCTCTGCCTCCTGGGTGCTGGGATTGAAGGTATGTGCCACCACTGCCCGGATGGACAAATGGAATTCTGAGCATGCTCTGAAGCTACAGACAGGCCAGTGATGAATAGAAGAGTATAAAGAGTCAAAACGACCCAAGGTACAGACTTAGCAATCTGATATTTCTTGTTCTCTTGAGGTAGAAGGCATCTGTAGGTAAGAAGATGGCTGTTTGCACTGTTTAGGTGTCTGAGAAGAGATGTCAGAGGATGACCCAAGAATAAATGAGCATCAGAACTTGACTTTCTCATATTTGACTTGCGTCATAAACAAGTAAGAGGGAGGAGAGCTGGATGGTGGATCTTAGAGGAGTTAGATGGAAAAGTGGGAAGTGAGTGTGATCAAAATGTAGTGTGTACATGAAACGCTCAATCAAATAATACTGTATTTAAAAAATGTGACAATATAATAATTGGGAAATAGAACTAAAAGCAGAAATTTGGACTAGAGGTAGGACATTTTAACAAAAAATGGATTAATCCTTGGACACCAGAAACGATAGCTGCCATATGAAGTACATGCCCCTCCCTGGTGAGAGTTTACTTGTGGGGGAGCAGCTGCTAGCTGGGGAAGGAGAGGAAAGGGAGTAGGCTCCTGACAACATAGTGAGAATAGTACTAAGCAACCCGCCAACCTGCCAGACACGTGTGTAAGCAGAATCAGAGTAACCAGGAGCCTTTATGTCTGGAACACAAATCTCATTTGAAATAATGTTAATTGTTGAAAGGGTACTTGTTTTGTTCTCAGAAATGTATATGTTAAGAACAAAACACTATGTCAAAGTTATTTACACATCTCCCCTTCACTTTCTGAGTCACGTTCCTGAAACTACTGCCACAATCTAGCGATTGCTACAGCAGATTAGCTGTCTGTAGGCACCTGTGCCTGCGGTTTATGTGGTGAACACTGTTTCTACTCACAATCTTTCAAGATACACTGGGAACAAGACCCAAAGGCATGAAGAATAATCCACAACCACCTCTTACTGTGCTGTATTAACAGTGGTGTGCATCTCTGTTTCCCCTAGATGTGCCAGCATAACAAGGTACATGTCCGTAATTTGGCCTCTACCATACCAAAGCAAACAGAAATTAATAACTACTCCTAAACAGCAACCTAAGGTTCAATTTGGTAAGCTAACTGGCATCAGTGAGAAGCTACCATATGGGGAAGCAGTTCTGTGTTATTAGAAATAATGAACTCAAATTCCTGGAAGTACAACTTGTTTTACTGTCTTCGGGGAGAATATGGGTGGCACAAAGCATGGGCTCTGGACAGACTCAATCAGGCTTAACCTCAGCTTGGTATCAGTTCTGGGGCCACATGCAAGCCACTTGCTCTCTCTGTGCCACACCACTCCTCTTTGGAAAAAGAGGATTATCGTCATAAGCACGAAGGGCTAAGAACACAAAACATGCTAATATTCATGAAGTGTTTAGAAATGGACCTGGCACAGGGCAGATCCTTTAGAAGCAATAGTAAGAAAATAAGATGCTGAAGTTTTTTGTTGCCTTTGTTGTTTTCTCTTTTCAAGTCTACTTTTCTTCTGCTTCTTCCTACCATGAGTATATGGTTTTCCCAGTGTTTCATGACTTTTCAGACAGGGCTAGTGGTGATTCAATGGCTTGGATTTTGTTCCCATAACAGTAGACTGGCTTCTCTCTAAGACTCATTTCTGAGGTGGTTTCTGAAGCATGCCGGGTCATCCTGCCTGCCTTCCAGAATTGCCTGCAGCATGCCTGGTGCGCTTCCAAGCTCTCCACGGTCAGCCAAGTAAGGTTTAGTGTTATTTTTCATCACCTTGACGTCAGTGAGAAATATCACTAAATTAATGCAAAAAAGATGTTCAATAGAATTTCATAAATAACTGAGAGCCCACTACTAATACAGGATGGTCTGTGATGTTTTGAATTGACATTAATTTGTCTAGGGACTTCCAGAGAAATTCATAAGCCAATGTCATCTGACGAATTTAAAGTTTTGTTTTCTAAAATCTGGCAAGATGGAATGAAAGTAGACCTCTTTTTGGGAAAACATCCCAAGATGACTCAATTATCAATGAAAACTAATGAATTCAAGGCAGGTGGCATCAAAAGCCTGTTATAGAGAAAACTGACCATGACAGGTTATGGTCAAATGCTCTTGATTTGCCCTAACACATGGCAGAGGAAGAACCTTGTAGTGATGAGGGAGCAGGCCCTGCTTTTCGTCCTGCCCGGCTCCCGCACGGCTAGCTTATACCCCGAA
>LOEQ01010170.1:24691-38715 GCA_001685075.1 Bramus lutescens | reverse complement strand
TGTGTGTGTGTGTGTGTGTGTGTGTGTGTGTATGTACTCAGGTGTCCATAGAGGCCAAAAGACAACATTGAATCCCCATGACCCTGGAGTTACAGTTACAAGCCATTTGATGCGGGTGCTGAGAACCTGACTCTGGTCTTATGCAAGAGCAACAAGCATTCTTAACCCGTAAGCCATCTCTCTAGCCCCTTGTTTTACATTTTAAACAATTCTGGAAGTTTGTGCTCTCTGACCAGCTGTGCCTGTATTGTAGCAAGAAGGCAGGCACACTCTGTGTTACATTCTTCAGCAGGAAACTTCAGTTCCAGGTGAAAACTGACTTGGTGGTACACACAAACCCCCAAGGACATCCTGATCGTCTCTGTCAACAGGCTCTGTGAAGACTTGCTCTGAATCCCTAGGTCGTCTCCAATAAAGCTAGACTTGCTCTGAATGCCTAGGTCGTCTCCAATAAAGCTGAGGTTGACTGTGCATCCAGGCACAGACCCTCATTGTCACCTTATCTGTCTGGAAGAGGACTGGGTGACCAGGAGCCTTGAAGTTGAGACTGAGCCTGCTATGAGGCATGGTATTCTTTTCACCTTACCCTGTTAGACTTCAGGATTACATGGGGCAGACAGAATAGAGGGGAACCAAGCAGAGTATCTAAATCTCTTCCACTCTGAGCTTTAAATATTTTTCTACTTGCACTTTGTGTCCCTTTTCCCTAGAAAATAAAAGGCTTCATTAGGGGATTACTGACATACAATCAACTGCACATATTTTAATATGCATATGTTAAGTTTTGATGTCTGTAAATGCCCATGAAACTAGGACCACCCCTGAGGAAGCAAGCACATTCATCACCCGGGAGCATCCCCCCAAGTCTCTCTGTCACCTTGCCCAGGCCCCTGGCAACCACTTGATCTGCTTTCTGTCACCACCAGTTAGTTCACAGTTTCTTGAATTTTATACAGATGGAGTTTTAAACAGCCTGGAGTTTCATTTTTAGAAGGAGTTTATTCAGCTACAATTTTCATACAATCAAATCCACTTACTAGGGGCGAGTGAGACAGCTCAGTCTGTAAAGTGCTTGTTCTAGAAGCATTTGGATCCCAGAGGCCACATTAGCAAACAAGCAACAAGCAAACAAATAATACTAGCTGTGCGCTTCCAATCCCAGCACCAAGGAAGCAGAGACAAGACGATTCCTGGGGCTTGTTGGCTAGTTAGCTGAGCCTGATCAGTGGGTTTCAAGTCAATAAGAGGCTGTATTTCGGAATAAAAAGGTGGACAACATCAAAGAATGGCACTTGAGGTTGCCATCTAGCCTCCACACACACCCACAACCCACTCACATCCCCAATGTGAACATATAGTTGAACACATGTACACACAAGCATATACACAAAGCAGGTGCACACACCCACTCCCACATGGACACCTCACACCCACACACCTCGTGCTTGTTTTAAATATATGTAGTAGTTGTCAAGGTTACCCAAAGACAGCCAGCCAATAAAGTGTATGTGTGTGGAGAGAGACACACACCAGAGACTCAGAGACAGACAGACAGACATGGAATGACTGGTCTAGTTTAAGGAACTGGTTCGCACAGTTGTGGGGCTTACAAGTCTGAGATTTGGGTGGCAAAGCAGGAGGTGGGAAACAGAGGCAGGAGTTGAAAGAGTCTTAAGTAAAGATGTCTTCTTTCCCCACAAACCTCAGGGTTTGCCCTTAAGACTTTCCAAATGATCGAGGGGACCCTCCACACATACATCGCTGGGGTGAGTCCCTTCATTGAAGGTCATCTGATTGCAGATGTCACAAGTACCTGCACTGAAACACCCAGGCCAATGTTGATGCTGTGCCCCCACCCCCGCAGACAGGTGGTCCTTCGAGATTCAATCTATTTGTTAGATTGGTACCACTATCACCCAGGACAGTTTTGGAGGGGTTCTATGACTTCAAGGCTATAATTACAACTTCACTTGGGCTGATTTTGCTATGTCTCTTCCGTGCTGTCTTATCACCAGAGGACAAAAGTTGAAGGCAAACTTCCTCTGGTACTTTGACTCTAACCTAGCCTGTTTCAGCAAGGCCTTTCCATGCTTTCCTATGATTCACCTGCTTCTTAGCAGTGAGCGAGAACTGAGAACAGCCACCGTCCAGTGCAGTCCCCAGCCTTGGTTCACATCCAAGAACACAGAACTCTATGGCAACACATCGAGTCCTAGCCTGGGTTCTGCATGTTCTTGGGAATCATCTCCTCATACTCTTACAACATGCATGTGAGGCCTGGAGACACAAGTCCATTTTACGCACCAAAAATAAATACATCCATAATCTCAGAGCTGCCTAGAGAAGGCACAAACCATCGCTTGGTGACCTGGGATTTGAAAGTACCCCCAATTTGGTAAAGTTTAGATATGGTTTGAGTATAGCTCCTAGAGTACTGGGAGCCCTGTCGTTAGAGAGTGTGATGCTGTTGGACGATGATGGGCATATGGTTGAGTCTAGTATGAGGTGATTAGGTCATCGGGTAGCTGTCCTCTGAAAGAGCTAATGTCGTTCTCAAAAGATACTAATGGATTTCCGCAAGAGTTGGTCATCATGAAAAGAGCGGACCTGGGCCCCAATTCTCTCTGGCTTCCAGTCTCACCATGTGTCTCTTCAACATGTGTTTCTGTCACTGTGAGTCCATGTCCAGTGTGAGGACTTGACAGACGGGGTTGTTCAACCTTGGATCTACCGCCTCCAAAACTGCAAGCTAATCCCCGTTATCTCTAACATACCCAGACCCTTGTAATAGCGTCAGAAATGGACCAATGTATGATTCCAAGTCCTCCCACTGCAGCCCAGCTGCCAACTTTAGACATCACCTGACCATTGTACCCTGCATATGATAAGCCTGGCCAAGGAGAACATACATGCGAAGACCTGAGAACATGGGACCTTGGCTAGGAAGCGTGAGTCACAAATGGGCTCACCTGGTGTTTCCACTCATACTTGGGAAAGGACACCCCAAAAGGTGTGCACAGCTTTCTTTGTTACTGATGCTGAAGCCCTGGATTTTAAGAGTCAAGCTAGACCTCGCTGGGGAAAGCATCCATCACTGACCTATTCCCTCCAGTACTCCTCTCACCAGCACAGTCCTCCAGTAGGCAGACAGCAGTCCGATGCTTCCACGAGAGACCTGAAGCATTTGCCTGAGGCTTCAAGTCTCCTTGTCCCTTCTCTGCCTCCTCCAGCTGCTGCCTCTGCCATTCTGATGAATGTCAAGGTGAGACTCTGCGTTCTGCTGTCACTTCCCTAGTGCCTCTGCCATCAATCATGTGTCCCGTGTTCCCACCAAGGAACAGCCCCCTGCATACTTCCAACATCAAAACGTATCTTACGAGATGGAATCTTGGTACGGTTTCCTGTTTCTCTTTAACTTCATCCTGTGCCCAAGTCCTTTGACAGTTTATTTAACTGAATTTATCTTCAGTGTGGTACCCTGCTCCAAGCCAGCACAGATGGCCCTGCTAGGAAATCCTTTGTGCTCAGTTCAAAGATCAAATGTATTTCCCATTCAACCTTTTTTATTTTCATCTCTTATTCTTTCTCATAGCAAAAACAGTCACGCAATTGAGAAGAAAAGAGAGTGTTACTGCGTATGGGAACTGCCCATGAGAATTAGCATAGATTCCTAAACTTGGGGGCCAGTAACAGATGAATCAACACGGAAGAAGAGTTTAGCCTGATACATGCACATACCCTTTGGGCACTACTCTCAGAATGTCAACTGCCTAGGCCGAAGAGAATGCATATTATACACGAAGAGATATTGTTTGGGTTTTCCTGAAAAGCCCGCGGTAAGTTTCTTAGAAGAGCTGGTTAGTTTCTGTGCCCATTTCTTATCACTCAGTGATTCAGGGAGGAGACAGATTCTTGGGCCCCAGCCACATGTAGATACAAAGACAGCAAGACAGAAACCAGTTGTTTTATATTTTCAAAAGCAAGGATGCAAAGGCACCAGGGAGCTTATGGCTCTTGTGGCTTGTGACATGGACGTCTATGACACACCCAACTTCTGATCTATTTGTGTTCGTCAAGTCAAAAGTTCTGCTTGCTGGCCTACAAAATATGATCATTTTGCTTACAGGCAAAGCAGTGCAAAGTTTAGGTCATTATGAAAGTCCCGTTTCTTAGACGGTATCAAACATGGCTGAGATTTACCCAACAGTCCACGCAATGAGTCATTGGGCTGACAGTGATGCGATGCAGTGACCAGATGGGTCTGCTAATAATTAGAAACACATTTCTATATTTCACAGGATGGAGGAAGGAAAACATCACTAGGAAAATGTTACATGTGGGGACAATTATTCAATGGGCCCTTGGCTGGGATTTGTGGATATGAACATAATTCAGAGGCAAGAATGAAATGCTTGGAATAAGACGTGGAGAGTTCCTTTATTGAAACAGAGCTAAGAACACAGTTACTCACGTTCAGCTAAGTCCTGATTACTCGAGAAATGATGATTGATTGGTCGATTACCAAACTGTTCCTTCCCCTTTCTCAGTCCCATAGTCTTATGCTTCTCAAATTTGTAAGAGTTGATTTGGAAATTAAGAATTTTGTATTAATAAAAAAAATGAGAAAATTCTTGAAAGGTTATCAGAGTGTTTCTTAAATTTTAGTTGGACTGGATTTTATACAAAGTTAAAACAAAAGATTACATTCTCAAAGTAAGAAGAGTCAAAATTGATACACTTGATATTAAAAGGGTTTTTTTGTGTGTGGGGTATTGAGACAGGGTTTCTCTGTGTAGCCCTGGCTGTCCTGGAACTCATTCTGTAGATCAGACTGGCCTCGAACTAACGGAGATCTGCCTGACTCTGCATCCCTGAGTGCTGGTATTAAAGGCGTGCACTGCTACCACCCAATGGATATTAAAAGTTTTAATTTACAGTGTTGGATGGTGCTGTTTTTTTGTTTTGTTTTGTTTGTTTTTAAAAAATAAACAACATAGCAGAGCTGTACCTTCCAGTGAGACCAGAGGAGGAGAACCACCATTGGGATTCAGGGTTGGAGGTCTATACTTTTAGTGCCTCCACAGGACATGGGTACTTTGCTATGTGTTATGACATCTCCAGCACAAAGGATGCTGTCCTTGTCCATGTGAGGTTGATTGTCACACCTTTCTGTATTCTGAGAAATATTAGTGACTTTCCTCATTACTATGATCAAAATACATGACAGTAAGCAAGCTAAGTGGAGAATTGTGTTTGACTTAGAGATCTAAAAGGGTATAGTCCATCCTACTGGGGAGAGAGAGGCTTGACAAACAGTAGCATCTGGTCACACGGCATCTCTCCTGTCATGAAACAGAGAATAGATAGGAAGTGGGGCAGGGATATAAGACCACAATTCCACCCCCAGTGATCAACTTCCTCCATTGAACTCTACTTCCCAAAAGTTTCACAACCTTCCCAAACATTGCCACCAACTGATGACACAGTGTTCAAATGCGTGAACTTGGTGTGGGGCTTTTCACATTCAAATCACAAAACTCACAGTATGAAACAAGAAAGAGGAGGGGATTTAGAGTGACTTGCACATTTCAAAGAGATAAACTTTGGATCTCCTTTCAATGGTGTGTGTGAAACACACACAGACACACACACACACACACACACACACACACACAGCATGGAAATTAACCATTTCTCTATGTTACTTTCTCTCCAGAGAGGCTTGCCTATCTCACAAGACTGGCTGTCTATGCCAGGCAGTCACACCTCCTCCTAGACCCTCACACTGACTTTCCAAAGACATGAACACAAGTTTCAGAAACCTTATCTTGGCAGTGGATCCAGCTGAAGGAGCTGCCAGCTCCTGAATTGTGATGCAAAGGGTGCTATTCCCACATTCTGATCTTGTAGCCTCCAAATATTGTACAGACACTGATTAATTAACAATCCTCTGTTCTGTGCCATCAAGGATGAGTTGTAAAGAAAGAGCAATGGGAATTTTTAATGACAGGGTAAAGGGAAAAAAACGAAAACATACAGAGCTAAAGACACTTGCATCTGAATTTTGACAGTCATTGTTTTTATTTAAACTCTCCACAATGTTGGCAGGGAAAGGATCTTGGTGTAAGGGTCTCCCCTCCACCTTTACAGGCAGGGAAACTGAAGTTCAGGAGTATAATTCCCCGGTAATCAGTTACAGTGAGGGCTGAGAGCAGGATTAGAACTCAGGTCTGTTCACGTCTAACATCCATGTTCTCTCTGCTTCTTCACAGAACAGAAGACAGAAGAGTAGCATTTCCATCAGCCTAGCTATTTTCCTGGTGGCTATAGAGCTATTGATAACTTTACTCTTTACTAGAAGTCGTTTTGCTTTCATTCTTGTCCTAAAAGCAATTTTTTATGGGCTCAAACTCTTGGACTTGCAAAAATCTGGAATTGAAAAAAAATGTGAGCGTTGTCCTCAAAAGTCAAGCCCATAACACGGCAGATGTTCCTTCCAGTCTGCGGGGTGGGGAGGGACCGACTAACTTCTTAAATGGAGAAAACATAAACTGTTGTTGGGACTTGTCATCTCCTGAGCGCTGGGACTGTGACTTCCCCTGCACGAGCCACTTCCTACCACGCTCATGGATGCCAGAAAACTACCTCTCAGGCCTGGTATCTATTTTCCTACCCCAATTTTCACTGGACTGATGGGCGCAAGGCTACATGATAGTCCCATTGCTAGCCATTCTTTTGCCTACAGCCAGAGCAAATCCTGTGCCCTGCCTGTCTCTTTCCTCAGCGCTTGAGAGACAGAGCGGCAGTCCTTGAGATGTAGGTGATAAATGACCTCAAGGCACACCCAAACACTGAAATTCCTCCTCTTCAAAGGTGATGAATCTGAGCATGCTGGGGTTTTTTGCTCCTTGCTTCCATTGCCAGGCGGGAGAACTAGGGTTCACTGCCAAGAGCTGTGTGAGAAGTCACTGCCGAGTTACCAAGCCTCTGTAAGGCCAGCAGCCCTTCTATCTCCCTATGTGACTGTCCTTTGACTGTTTCCTTCCAGGGAAATGGGTCATGCTCCTTTCTTGTGATTTAAGGGTAGGCATTGAGTTTGGTACTCCAGTTTTTCACCCAGTGTCTAATGTGTCAATCTACATTTGTTCAATAGATGATTTCAACCCACAGTAGACTACCAACCTCAAGAATTCCATGTACCCAGCACATCCAACAGAGCAAACAGAATCCCATGAGTCAGGGGAGGATTCTGAAAGAATTTGGTCTATGGACATAAGACAAATACATGCAGAGAATTGGCCTAACATCATTTCTAATTAATCACCTTGATATCATACTTTCATTTATGCAAGAGTTTTAATAAGTTTTCCTTAGCCAGAAGAAAAGTTGGGTGGCTAGAATCCAAAGTGAATCCCCCCACCAATCAAGACCAGCTCCCAAACTGAATTTCTCCCTCAAAAAAGGCAAAGGTTATTTTTACAGTACAAAAATTTTATTTTTTGTTAGGATAATTTAAAGTTTAAAACTGAAGTAGACATATTCATTTTACAAACAAGATATTCTTTCATAAGGAAGACCATTAAAAACAGTAAACAAAAAAAGCTGTCTTTACAAAAAGCTCTGCATAGCAACTTTATACTGTATGTAACTGACAAAGCAAAAAACAACAAAACTATACAGTTTGGAAATGAGACCTTACTGTACAAAAGGTAACGATAATGGTTTTTAACCATGCATGTTGAAATGTGCAAAGAAAAACTGGGAAGAATTTCGATGCCGTAACAAAAGAAATGAGATAAATAATGCAGTCAATTGTCCATTTAAATGAAAAATCTTACACTGCTCCTCTCCAAAAATAGAACAGAATTTTGTCATTACCTATAGACATACCTGTCTGCCAAGTGGCACAAAATAACCTGGGACTAGAATCATTTACTAGCAATGACTGAAGAGGACAGAGTGGCTTCTTTTTTAAGTTATTAGTACACTAAAAATAATCCTTACACACGTTTGTACAATTAAATAGGTCTGTGGCTGCCGAGGTCCTAGTGAATGGTCAAAGATGTCCGGTATTTAGTTACACACAGTCTTCGGTGTAAAACTACCGACAGACTCTACGATCATTCTGAAGACAGTACTGCACTAATCTTCATGCAAGAGAAAGATTCATAGGTTCTAAAAGCTATTGCTACTTAAGAAAAAAAAATGTCCTTATGTTGGATTGGCTCAAATCCAGGTCTAAACATGCTTACTTTTGCTCGGCCTCCATTTTGGGATGGTAAGGTTCGTAGTCCACGCATTCTTTCCACAGTACCGGGTTGTTAGCCAGGGCGGTTGTTCTCATGCATTTCCGTATATTTTGGCGCTGGGAGCCCTGACTATGAAGGACTGTCAGCAGTAGTTATGAGCATGCCGGGTTTCAAAAATTGTGGATTCTCATGTGCTAGGGGAAAAGGTGTCCTATTGGGTGATTCCAGAGCAAAGTAAAGGCAACTCAGACAGCTGAGGGTTGGGTAAATGAGGGCGTGTGCCAATGGGCAATGAGAGGGTCATCTAAAATTGGCTCAGAAGCATGAAAGATGTTTTCCCCATAAAAGCTGTATCAATTTCCAGTGCCAGAAGCCTAATAAAGAACCCCGAGCTAAGTCTGTGGAAACAAGGAGAAGACACCTGACCTGGGAAATTATGACATCCTATTGTCAAGCCATGCAAGTCTAGATGCATCTTTGGGACCACACATATCTTGAAGGGTCTACCATGGTTAGCAACTACTGCAGGATTTCCCTTCCTAAGAACTAGGTAGGCAGCACAGGGCTCCCAGGGCAGGCTGGGTAACTGCACTGCTCAGAACACAAATACCACTAATCTCCCAATCTCCAAGGAATCCCAGTGTCCATGTCTTTGGGCAGAAGGACAGAAACTTGAGGATTTTTGAGTACGCTCTTCTTCACCCTTTCCCACTCATCCCAGAGACAAGTTTTTCCGAGGGACTTAAATCACACAAAAGGAAAGCTCTGCATAGAAAGGAAACAGTTGAAGACTTACCCCAACCTCTTTCTGCAAAGTTCTGTGGAGCTTCCCGCCTCCATGCCTAAATTGGGCACCGGAAGAGGAAGGACCATACAGCTCTGTCAAGGAGAAGTTCTACAGAGCTCATGGACAGCACAGTCGCATGGCTTTGGCCCTTCTCAGAGGCAGTTCTTATCTAGGGATAGATGGTAACACAGGCACGCCCTGCACTGCTCAGGAAAGAATGTAGTTTTGAAAATGCTGCACCAAGGGTGGACACCACAACGGATCTGCGAACTCTTTAGAAAGCGGGTCTGGGAGCGAAGGGACGGGTTGGAGCATTTGTGGACCAGCATTTCTCTGAGTCTGGCTTTGTGGCAGATTGCTCTGTGGGAATCTGCACAAGATACAGCACTCTTGTGCATGGGTTGATAAAACGATGGAAAAAGAGGGATGTGGGATAAGAATCTAATAAGCAACTGTAATAACCACACACCGTTAAAACTCGTCACTACTTGTTTGTGTCAATTTCATTTTACATCACGAAGAGATTCCTCTCTTCTAAAAAAAAGTCTTAATTTCTACTTCTACTTACAATAAGTTACACGTTTATTTATTTAAATAACTGTAAAACATTTTAAATTTTTTCCCTTTTTTTTTAAAGAGCTTAAGGTATAAGCAAACACACATACAACATTTCCTCATTCAATTCAGGTTTCATTTTTAAGAAAGTCTCCCATGCTGGTACCCTGTTTTGTTCAATTTTTTTTCTGCATAAACTAAATTGGTATCTGAAAGGATTCATAGAAAATAGAAACTTTCAACTTTTTTCCTACAAAGAAAAACAAATAGTATCCAAAATATTAAGCATGAATGTTTGCCAATGTTTTTCTTAAATATTTTACAAACATAGGAAGGTGGTTTTCGTAATGTTCATAACAAAGAATTGCGTTTCTGCTCTTAGCACTGACCACGCCAATGATGTCTTTCTGTCCTTGCTTGTGTAGTTACTGTCAGAGCTTCGTGAGGAACATGAGACCAAGACGGCGGCTCCTTGCCTTCCCAAATCTGTCCAACGTGGCCACTCAGGGGTGCAACTCTCCCCAGCGAGCTCAGAGTGCTTCCTTCATAATTGGTCCATTGGAATAAGTAGTTTTGTGCTATAAGAAAGCAGTTCTTCCTCTTCTTTACATTGGGGGTACAACAAGTCCCGTCATGGCTACAAGGAAAGAGCGGCACAGGATTGAAACATCAAGACTTTTTTGTGGATAAGCTGATGGGGGAGAAGGGCAGGTGTGGGAGCAAGAAAGTCTAATGCAGCCCAGGGAGCTGGTAAGCGGTACATACGTGAGTGGGTTTTCTCCAGGACTGAGCTAACAGAAGCTTCGGTGCTGGCAACCTACATCAGGTTCCCATGTTTGTTTGGCAAGCCCTTTGTCATTTTTGTCTATTAAGGGGTCATCTTGGGACAACAGAAGTAAACATACAAACTAAATAGCAAAGACATGTCCCACATCACTGGGTAGAGCCAGAAGGGAAATAAATGCTGAGCCTGTTGACTTTTTAGGAATCAGTTATAACAAATGGGGTTTCTTTCCACCCTAAGTGTCTTCATGAACATTCTACCCTAAACTAGATCCATTCTTATTTAGTGCTTGCTGATGGTATGTGGAGATAGTCACCTAGATGCCAGTCTTTGAAAAAGACTTCATTTCATTACTAGTTTGGGAGTCCACCCAGTCCCAACTACCACGCCCTATCCAAATACACCATCCACTGCCTCCTCTATCTAGTGAAGAGGATGTGGATGTGTCTGGGGAGAATCAAGCCCGATGTTTTTCCCTCTGTGTGGGGCATGAACAAAGTAGGGGATCACAGAGCAAAGCGCACCCCTCTATCCTTGGCTGTGCTGTAACAAGCCCAGAGGATTTTTACAGGTGTGGAAAATGATGACAGGTTCCCTTGTATCCAAACTTTCGACCGTCTCTGGCATTTGGTTCCTGGATTTCTCTTGTCTATATTGCATGGATGGAAACAACGACTCATACAAGAATCTTTCTGAGTTCCGCTCACCACGACGCTTCCAAGGAAATAGCCAAAATTCTGGCCATTCATGTTCTCTCCAACCCCATCTCTTTCTCTCTCCTTCCTGTCTTCTCCTTCCCTCCCCCCCTCCTTTCCTACCCCAGCTAGTTCTCTCGGGCAAAATTGTCAGCTGTCTGTTTCCCTGCCCATACAGCCTTTATTGAATGTTTGTGAGATCTGGATTAAGGTCTTACACAGCTAGCAAAGCCTTAATTATTTTTGCCTGTATTACTATATATTGAATCGATGTAAGTTTTCAATAAAGGCAGTTCAATTCTGGACATTCCCTGATGACTTGGATATATAACAACTGCTGTAATTATCCAGGAGTGTAGGAAGTGTGTGTGTGTGTGTGTGTGTGTGTGTGTGTGTGTGCTTCTGGAGGGAGCTAGAAATGAATCAGACACACAGCATATAATATCACCTTGACAATCTATATTCATCAACTGTAAATGCCTCATGAGTAAGGCAGAGGGTGGAACAGAATAATGCTGTAAGCACAGTGTTTGGGGGCTAGAAGCCTGACTCATACTCCTCCTCTCTTGTTCCCTATTCCACCCAGTGCTCTCCAGCTCTTCCTTTCACGTAGATCACAAAGGCCTAAAGGCTCAGAACAGCAGACTTCATTCATGCCCTTTTTCCTGGTCCACCCAACACAAGATGGGCTGGAATTCTGCTAGATAGTGACCTTGACTTTGTACTTAGAGAAACCATGGGGGAAGAGGGGCATTTTCATCGGTGACATTCATGGTGGATAGATGCTTATTCACACTTTGTCCAGGTCATTCTCACCTTGGGTGTTTCACAGAAAAGCAATGCCCTCCCTCTGTCCCTGTGGCAAAGTAGATATGAGTGAAGGGTGTGCAAGGAGCAGAAGTCCACCAGAACCGTCCCCGGAGAGACAGTGTGCTGTCAGAGCACAGGGTCTAGGGCCCAAGTGCCTGGATTCAAGCTATCAGTCCCTTGTTGTGTGGCCTCAAATCAGCGGTTCAGCTAAATCAGGAGAATGGGCTGGTCTGAAGGAGGGTATGTGTGCGGAGCATCAGGGCAGAGCCTTGTCTACAGGGCACATTTCAGGGAGTATGGTCTACACTACGGATCATGAAGCCGGAGCCTTGATTTCCTCACTCCTTTCAGCTTAACGTTGATGAATGAATGAAGACAGGGAACTTGAGGAGCAGAGACATCCTCACCAGCAGGGTGTGAGGAGGGGGAACGCATCAGACAGGGCCCCCGTGGTGTTTATTTCCCAGGATGTGAACTCGGCCCTCATGGAGAAAGTTCTAATCCTGCTCTGAGTGACAAGATGGAGCCTGGGAGGTGTTTGATGAGAGACAGGGTGGGTGGGGACATTCAGTTACAAGCTGTGCTGCTCCTCTATGGCTTAGACGTCTGGATGAAAAAAAAAGTTCCATCCAATATACAGATGTTTCCAACTACCCACATGTTGGGTTGCATGGACTTCCACAGCCCAGCTTCTTGGGAGGAATGTTCAGTGTTCTGTTCTGAGAGCTGGGTTTCCAGTAATGGCTTTGACAGTTTCTCTGCCATCTCTGTCAAAATGTCACAGCCCCTAGGGCTGGAAACCCGACATGCCTTTCAAGTTCCCTAGGCTACCCTCATGGGTAACCCCCGAAGATTTGGAACACATATGCTTTCAGCAAGCCACCGAGAGCTGGGGTCCCCAGAAGGGCACAGCCCATCCCAGGTCCCCACAAAGCTCTGCTGACCAACGCTGCCTGTCGTAAATGTTTCCATGTCAAGACATGAGAAACAGCCAAAAATAATGTGGGTCACCAGTGAGCCATGGTGCTCAGCAGGTTCCAATTTGCTCTCTTGCCATCAGCTGCCTCCCATTCTCAGTGGGATGATTAGATTCTCATGTATCATCACATTTGTGTTACGTCATGTCATATTACATCTTAGGACGTTGCTCAAAAGTGGGTTTGACGGGCAATATTAATTTTTTGTTCTTAGTAACGGTATGGCTTTTTTTTTCCCTCTTCCTTCCCTACTTTATCCCTTGATCAGGCACCTGCTATCAATTTGGCCAGCACATAGCCAGAGTCTTTGCTCCTGATGGATCCTTCCATATGTGCCATGGGAACGAACATGAAGGACAGATGGTAAAGCCAGCTAGATAAGAAATAAGCACAAGGCACCTGAAAGGGCGAACAGGCACCTTTCAGAAACAGTGAATGGCCCCACAGAAAGCACAATTCTGGGCTGCCCAGGTGTTCCTGGGTTGAACATGTGGTTCTGCCACCACTAACTCCATGTCCTGCAGATGCCCGGCTTGACATCATTCACCCCCATACTAGCCCAGGACTAGGGGAAGCATCAGACCAGCATCCCGGCCATCCATGTCCCACCAAGAAAGTTCCAGAACTCTGTAAACGAGTGCTCAGCGCTAGAGAGCAAAGCTGGGATGCTTGCCTTTCCTTTGCCTGCCCCAGGACACTGGGTCACATGCACCCCTAAAGCGTCCAGTCCCTTCTCTTACCTCTGAATCCATTCCCATTGCCACTGGAGCAGGCGGGCGAAGGGGAGCCTTGGGGCCTGATGACAGGGGCAAAGGCACTCTTCTGCTTGACAGCAGGAAAAACTGAAGAGGAAAACGGGAGGATGGAGGACGTGCTGGAGGATCCGACGGTGGGGCTCGAGGACATGACTGGAAGCAAAGGCGTGACACTCTTTAGGAGGGGGCTCACCGAGAAACCTATTTTTGTTTACTCAACATACACATTCTCCGCAATTTGCTTGAGAAATTATTAACTCCCAGGTATTGGTCCAGGTACCAGTGATTAAAAACAACAGACTTGAGGGACCTTCCTACCTATTTCCATAGTGGCTGGGTCAATTTACATTTCATGCTGATCATGTGGAAGCGTTCCTCTTCTTCCACATCTTTGCCAGCATCTGCTATTGCT
>LOEQ01010170.1:0-24674 GCA_001685075.1 Bramus lutescens | reverse complement strand
AAGCATTCTGACTGGGATGAGAAAGACTCTCAATATTGTTCTAATTTGCATGTATCTTACAGCTAAGGTAGTGGAATTTTTTTCACAAGTGTGGCACGCCCATTCATACCTCTTTAGAGAATGATCATGTGCCCCATCAGCCCATTTTCTGATTGGCCTATCAGAGACCATCATGTTAGGCAAAATGAGTCAGATGCAGAGAGACGATAGCGTGTGTTTTCTCAGATGTAGTACCTAAAGTTCCTTAGAGCTACATAAAGTCATTGTATGCATGCATGTATATGTATGTAAGCATAGATATGGCCCTAAGCAGAAGGAGGGTGAATGTGATCAACAGCCTTGAAAGAACTCATCTATCTGAAAGTGAATACTTCATACAATAGCTATATATATATATATATATGCCAATAAAATGAAAGAGAGAGATCAGAAAAAAATGTCAAATGCAATAATCTTCTCCCCCACCTAGGTGGAATAGACATATAAACAGCTATTGTGGCAATGATCCCATTGGAGGAAAGAAAGGCCATGTGAGAAGACAGAATGCTCCTCTCACTGCGAGTCCAGGAAGGCAGGCATCAAGGCAGGGAGCCTATGCAGAATGGGAAACTTCTTTTTACCCTGAAAAGAAGCCCTATCTGGAACTGTGCCCCGCCTGGCAACTCCCATGCCCTAGAGGTTTGATGTTCAGGGCCAAGAGCACATGATTGCCCTCTCCATGAGCTACTTCTTCACTCTGTGCAGGAGCTGATTAACATTCAGAAGATCACCTCCCTCTCTGGACTTTCAGTGCGCTTGGGAAATAAAGTTGAAATTCAGCCTCCCGTGACATAATGCTCAGAGAAAAACCACCAATATTAACAATATTAACATTAAATAATGACTTAAGGGGAGCCAAAGGCTAAGTGTAGTAATTTCCAAGAAGAATAAAGGCAATTTAAACAGCAAAGGGCCCCACCTCCTCATGGCACATACTCCACCAAGTTACATCAGAGAGGAAAGCTTATTAATTGTGGCTAAGCTTGCTCAAAAAGAGCAAGTGAGATGCGGGGAAACAGCACCAACAACTAAATACAAGGTGAATTGAAGGTCAGAAGCTTTGGTACCCCGAGGTAGACACTACCCCATCTCCCCTGCATCTCAATTGTGCCTATAGCAATCACAGACAGTATGTAGAACATGATGTCTTTCTTCTTAAAGATCTGCTTTATTACTTTTATTCATGTGTGGGTATGTGCACATGAGTGCAGGTATCCAAGGAATCCAGAAGAGGACACTGGATCCCCTGAACTGGTGTTGCAGACAACTGTGAGCTGCTCCATATGGGTGCTGGGAATTAAACCTGGGTCCTCTGCAAGAGCAGGGGGTGCTCTTAACCACTGAGCCATCTCTCCAGCCTCCAGTATGTCAACTTTACAGCAGAATCATAAGTCAAAGTTATAATAAGAAAAAGAAAAGAAGGGAGAGCTTCTCTCTAAGGGATACTTATGCTTAGGCAATACTGATTTAAAAAGCTATGGAGAAAGACACACCCAACTACATCTCTAACATTTTTGCAAACAAGTAAAAAGAACATTGGAAAGGAGAGCAGAATTCCATGTCATGGTGAGAAATTGGACCACTTCACTGTACTAGACAAGATGAAGGGCTCATCACTGGGAATAGATCTTGTTTGAGGTTCCAATCTTAATATCATCTTCCAGCTTTGGCTTTAGCATCAATAAAATATAAAGCAATATAAGAATGCCCCCTTCCCTTAATATCAGATTTAGAGGCCAAAGAAAGGCTGAGAGTCAGGAGGCTCTGGTTGACCCTAGTCTAACCTCTGCAACATTAAATCCTCAACTTGGACTCCAAAAAGACACCCTAGCTTCCATTCTTGAAATAGCCTCACTCAAGCATGGTAACAGAGAAGGCTCTTTTTCTAAAAAAAAAAAAAAAGATATTGTAATTAACTCAGAGAATTTCATAGATGCATATAGTATATCTTGAGTCCTTGCTCCACATTCTAACTCCCTAGATCCACTTGACCCCAACAATCCCTCCAAACATCATGTCTTTTTTAAAAAAATAATCCACCAAGTCCAATTTTTGCTGCTCACATGCTCATGGGTGGAGGCCCAGCCAGTAAATAGGAGTCCACCTCCCAGGGGTCACACCTCAATAAAAACTGACTGTCCCTTCCCCAGAAGCCCTCATTTGTCAATAACTCCTCAGCTAGAGGTGGGGGATGATGATTCCACTCCATGATGGAATGTTGACTGGCTTGCTCTTGCACAAGTCATCAGAGAAGGTTCTCCAAGTGTAAGCAGAATCTATATATGTTCATACATATGCATGCATATTTGCATAAATAACTCATGTATACACATGCTCACACATATACACATATACACACATACCCACATATTTTCATGTATACACACATGTACACTCAAATGCACACATGCACGCACATATAAAACGTGTACAAACAAATGCGCACATGTACACATACACACATGCCAGCCCACTTATGCCCAGCATGTATATCATTCTTACAAACACTCTTCCTAACATGCTAACTCAACCTACAGTATGGCTCAAGTCACAGCAGCTTCTCAGGAGAAGCCACCATGTGACACAAAAGAGCTGTGGCAGAGTTGACCAGTGTAAACCCTTGTGAAGGCATTTCTCAAAAATTCTGTGAAAATGACAAATGACACCCAAAATAAATTATAGCTCAAAACATTTAAAGTCTTAAAGAAATTCTGTGTATTTCACCCAACATAACTTCTAACTTTATATAGTTCAATAACCATGCTGTTAGAAAGTTTTGTTGGCAAGGAGAGCACTGATGTTAGACATTAAAAGATGTGGCAAATAAAAACCCGTATTACACTAACAAATAGGTAGACAAAGAGTTGGGGGGAAGCAAGGTCCAGAAATGGACATGGTTAGAGATGAGACCTAAGGTTCAGAAAGAAGGTTGTACATGTTATGATGTTGTGTACTGATGCATACAGTTCAGTCACCAGCCAGTGCAATATTAAATCTACAAAATTTAGAGTTCTTCCTTGAGTTCTGTGTGATAGAAAATCTAATTAGATACAGAGCTGTTTGCAAACTAAATCTGTGAGAGAGGCAGCAGATGCTTCAAAGGTTATGTGACCTACACAGCGCTCTGACCCACAAACTCACAGCAGAGGAAAGAGAGTTGATGCACAATGGAAAAGCTTCTGTGACTCACACATGTGCGAGAAGCAAATGTCAAATCAAGAAAAAAGTTTGCAATGCGTATTTAGCGATGCTGTGCCCTTGATAGCTAATGTGTTGCTTGCTGTAAGTTAATTAGGAACAGAAAAAAATAGAAAATAGGCAAAGAACATAAATGAAAACGGCAGAGAGACCCGAACAGGCGTATACTCCAATGGAAGAATTAGAAAACAGTAACATCATGGTAACAAAATGCTATTTTTCATTTACTAAATGGATAAAAACTAAGAAAGGACCAAGAGGCAAGGGAGCTCATGCAGGCTCTTTCCTGAGGAGAGAGTCAGTCCCTCCAGAAGGACTTTGGCAATACATAGAGTGTATTCAAATGTTCATATCATCTGACCCACTAATTTAATCTCTAGAAATTAATCTCAAAGGGCTGCTCACAAATGTGCCAAAAAAGAAGAAAATTCAAGGACTTTTTACACCAATAAGAAGTTGGAAATACATGACCCATAGTAGGGTAAAACATTTTAAGCCCATACAATAAAATCTTAAACATTTAGACTAATATTTGAGAAGAATATTTAGCAATGCTGGAATACCACAGATGAGCAGAGCAGATTATACATACATCAATATATACATCAACTCCACTTCTACTTAAAGAAAAAAGTACAGGAAGCAAAGTGTGAAGAGATGTGATAAACATTTGATCTGTGGTATCTCTGACAAAACTGTGAGCATTTTCAAATGTGTCCCTTCCATTTGTCATATTTTCAGAACATTCTATGATGAACATATATGACTTGTGGTATAGGAGAAATTAAAGCTCCTTATATTTAAAAAAAGGGAAAATATCCTTTTGGGGGAGGCAGGTAAGAAATAAGAGGACCACTAACAAAAGATCCGCTGTCCTCTTAACAGCCTGGAAACAAAATTCTCTGTTAATTCCTCTGATAAAAGAAAAGCAGAATAATTGTCCTAGTCAATTTTGGTTTTGTTTTTATCAGCTTGACAGTAGTAGAGTCATTTGGGAAGACAGATCCTCAGTTGAGAAGATGCTCCCATCAGATTGGCCTGTGGGCCAGTTTGTGGGTCATCTTCTTGATTAATGATGGATGTGGGAGGTCCCAGACAATTGAAGTTATGCTGCCACTGGACCGATGCCTTGGATTCTATGATAAAGTAGGTCAAGAGGAGAAAGTCAATAACCAGCAGCATCCTTCATGGCCTCTGCCTCGGTTCCTGCCTCCAAGGTTCCTGGCCTGACCTCCCTCAGAGACGAAGTGTGACCTGAGAGTTTTAAAATGAAGTCTTTCTCCCCAAAGCTGCCTCTGGTCAGTGTTTTATCACAGCAATAGAAACACTAAGATACTGATAAAGTCTCAGATTCCTGTGAAAAGCAGGATGCTGATAATTTTGTGAGTGTGTGAGAGAAAGAGAGGAGGAGAGGGAGAGGAGGAGGTGAGAAAGAGAGAGAGGGATAATGGGAGGGAGAGAGAGAGAGACAACTGTAATGTATGTACTCATGTATATGGAGAGGTGCATGTCTATGCATACATGGGACCAGAAGATGATATCTTTCATCTCTCTCTATCTCTCTCTACATCAATCCCTTGAGACAAGTCTTTCCACTGAACCTGAAGCTAAGTGGGTAGTGGGTAGTAAGAAAGCCCCAGAAATCCTCCTCCTGTCTCTATCTGACCTCCCTCAAAGTATTGGGGTTATAGACACACTACCATAGACAGTTTTTATTACTAGATTCTGGGGATTTGAGCTGAGGTCTCCATGCTTGCAAAGCAAGCACTCGTACCTGCTATGCCGGAACCCCAGCCCCAGTAATGACTTTTTAAGGCAAATATTACTCCTAATTCCTTTTCTCCAGTCTCAGGACTTAAGTTTGTATCACCAAAGGGCTTCCTAGAGCCCGGTGTTCCATCTATGGCATTAGTCATCTGTCTGTCTTCCTACCATCTTCCTTTCGTGTGCCTTCCTGCATGCTCTCAGTCACAATATCCAAAGTGTTTCTGTCATGACCACACGGCTGTATTTTCAAAGCTAATGGTTGCTGGGCTGAGGATCTCATTCAGTAGTAGCACATTTGCCTAGCAGGCACTAGGCCCTGGGTTTGACCCCACAGTACTGCCAAAAACAAAACAAAACCCAGTGGTTATACCTGCACAGATACTACATGTCATTTCTTTCTTTCTTTGGGGCCTATACAAGCTTTTCAAAACGTCTAGAGTCAGAATTCTACTATTGTAGAATTTGTTTTTTCTTTACTAAAGAAATTCAATTAAGACATGGCAAGCTGTTGAGCTGACTTTTCTCAGGGAAGGAGTCTTCTCTCTTTCAAAAACTATTTCCCTATGTTTGGCATTTTCCATAACAGTCATTTAATGCTTTACAATAGAAAAATGTCTTCTTATTTACTTCTGAAAATATAAAAATACCAAAGCCTGGGGCATGGTCTAGGACTGCCAGTGAAGCAGGCTGGATTCCTGCCTGAATGGATTCCGTCCCATACTTTGGGTTGGCTAGATGGTTATTCTGCTTGGAAGACATGGTCCCCATGGGTGTTGCAGGCTTGTTGAGTAGCCCATGTTTGGGGACAGTGCAGTACACCGTTTTGGGAAAACTGATCACAGACTTCCAACGGAGAGTGTCTCTAGACACCTTTCCATGTGAGGCTAGAGGCCAAAGCAAAGGCAAGCACGTCTGGTCCAGAAATCTCTATGACCCTGGGAGTTAAGGAAAAATCACTTTTCTTCTTACAAGGATTGATTGGCCAGCTTAACCCCTGCTGGGACTCACAGACCCTCCCTTGTATCTGCATCCAGCCAAGGCAGTTGCTGGCACTCGAGGGGTCTGTCAGCATCTCATTAGAACCCCCTATTGTCAGGGGCTTAGCATCCAGGCATAAAAAACTCACGCCAAGCTAGAACTTGGCACACAGGGCCACCACCAGGAAGTGAAGTTTCTGTGTAAGATTGGGAAAACATCTGTTTGGTCGTTTTTTGAAGGAGTGTGAGAGCGAATGCAGGAAAGATGCAAGGCAAACTTGACAGAGAGAGTGAGTGTTGCATCTATTGCTGTTTTAATGTCTCTGGCAAGTGCCCTATGGCATGGTCCAGCCACATCAGGCTCATTAGAAAAAGAAAAAAAAAGTGAAGAAAAAACACCCACATAGGGTTGTGTTTTCAGACATAAGCAACTGAACTGACGAAATCTTTTCCCCTGGGCTGTAAAGAATATTTCCCAGAGAAGTGAAGACCTCGCTGGTTAGAAATATAGGTCAGGTGTTATCATAATGAACTCCACTGGGGATGTGATTTTACAACAGGCGAATCTAATCGTAACGAAGGCGCCATTCGGAATCCCATTCACACTCTGCAATTCCCTCAGACCCTCCCTCCAAAACTCAAGGTGCAAGCGGTCACTTTCAGGACTGCAGAGGTGATGGGGTATCCCCTGAGAGCTCCTCCCCATTGGGCAGGACACCATCCTGCCTTCCTATTTCAATAGGTGACTTAAAGATATAGGGTGTAATAACTGCCTTTCTGAAGTCACTTGACAGAGTGGGCAGAATGCGGCCGTCCTTGATGAATTATCCCGTAAGAAACATGAAGCAAATAATACCCAACTGAACACCTGCCACACACACACTGCTAACTCCATAGGATGCACTGTGGAGTGCACATATTAGCAAACTATTTAAAATCTACAAAACAACTGCTTCATGTGCTCAACCTTGTATATACACAAGCACCTGACCGAACCGTGAGAAATTGCCATTTCTAAATATCAAAAAATGGCCAGATGGTGGCTGGCAAGATGGCTCCTTGGGTAAAAGGGCCTGACACCCCGAGACTGACATGGGAGAGGAGAACCAACCCTTGAAACCTGTCCTCTGATCTCATACATGTGTCATGGCATTCATGTGTGTGTGTGTGTGTGTGTGTGTGTGTATGCATACATACTCACAAATAAGTAAAATAAATTTAATAAAATAATTTAAGGAATGCAGATGAAAACAATTCTATCTGCTTCAGCCTAAGGATACATTGTAAGTGGTCTCAATATTTCATATTATTGAATAATTTTAAAGCCCAGCATTGGGAGTCTGGTGCCAGGGGTTGTGGTCCCATTTGATCCATTTACCTACTACGACTCTTGGAGCTGGTCATTGATCAACTCCTCAACTCTTAAAAGAGAAAGTGGCAATAATAACCATTGCTATATTTGTGCCAAAAAGTGGTTGAGGGGCTCAGCCTGGGCTCGACATTGTTCTTCAGCCTGAAAAGAGGAACAGGTGACTTCACTGTCATCATTGTGTAGCTTTGTTTATGTGGTGCCCCTCTCCCGTGCCATCCCGCTCCTTGTGGGTCTGTTAAAGGGAGAGCCTCGTCGTCACACAAGGCACCTCATTCATGGCCATGTGTGTGGCAAACCTCCTCTGGTTGCAGCAGCTAAACTGTTCACATGCTTTTTGAGTTCCCTAATCAGGTCATAAACAGATAGTCGTGGCACAGGAACCAATATTTGCAGTAGCATTTCTGTTAGCTGAGAAACAACAGTTCTTCACATAGAATGGCATCAGTGCCCATCCTTAGGTTAATCCAGTTATTCTAAATACACGTTTTTTTCCCTTGCCTTTCTTTCCCATTGGTTCCCCTATTATACATTCATACAGCCCGTTTGATTATTGTCATTTCACCACATACTTCTGGAACAAGAAAAGTTTTTCTTTTTTTAAGTAGAATAAAAACAAACCAATCAACACCAACCTATTTCCATAAGCTGCTCTGCTCCAGTGAGTCTAGGCCATGTGACAAGAAACACGCACAGGACACATGTTAGTTATACTAGAAGAAAGGGTCTGTGCTGCATTTGGTGGCTTGGTCCTGTGTCCCCACCACACTGGGTAATATTGATTATATGACTTAAAAGTATAGCTCAGAAATAACTCCGGAAGATGTGGGCCCAGGAACCAAGGGTCAGAAGGCGGTGAGAAATAGCTCCCAACACATACTGCTTGAGCCGTAACTGACAGGGCTGTGTGCTGTCCTTGACACGTCCTTGTTTCTGGCACAAGGGACCCACTCTGGGTGAAGAGAGGACAAGCACAGGCCTTGTGACAGCAGCCAACGTTTCAAGAGTGCTCTACTCCATCACTTGGCTTCTCAGCATCAGCATGTCCCCTGGCCTCAAGTATTCCCTGAGTAGGATTGAAAAACACAAACTCTTTCAGGCTCCAGGGACCATTGTGTAAGTTCCCAGCTGAGCTCCCAAAGCAACCCAAATGGGTTTTCACAACTTCCCAAGGCATTGGCTTTGCTGCTTAGGCCATAGATTAAGGCTAAGAGGCTCTGTTCCAATCCGGCAAGCTGTTCCACACAGTCAATTTCCATCTCTCTGGAGGTGCTTAATGGAGGACCGAGTCATGTCACAAAGTCAAACAGAGCACAATACAGATGTCCTGTTCAGGGTCCCACGCCTCCCTGAGGTGCTATAGGCGGGTAATGGTTCCCCAGCAATATAGCCACTGGCAAGTTACCCTTGATCAAAAAACTCTCCCTCCCTCAAGCGAGCTATCCAAAGTGAATGAATGCAATGGTCCACAAACAAACTCAATACCATCTGACTTCTAAGGCAGAAAGGCTTTAGTGGGAGGGGTTGGGGATAAGGGAGAATAATGGAATGTGGGTGTGACCAGTGTAGAGTAGATGTGAGAAACTGTAGAAGAAAATAACAGATTAGGATGTGATAGGAATGGGGTACCATCGGTTCAAGGCCTGTTAAGTTCTAGCTGTGTTGTAGCTAAGTTGTAGCTGCAGCAACAAACTGCTTTGCCTGTAACATGTGGCTGAAATGAACTAGTGCATGTGAAAAATGCCCAGTGAAGGGGCTGGAGAGGTGGCTCAGTGGTTGAGAGCACTGGCTGCTCTTACCGAGAGGATCTGCGCTCAATTCCCACCACCCACATGGAAGCTCATGTGTCTATGACTTCAGTTCCATGGGATCTGACACCCTCATACATACAGACATACGTGCAGGCTAAACACCAATGCACATAAAAGAATAAATAAATCATTTAAAAGTGGTTTTAAGAAAAGAAAATGCTCAGTGAAAAGGGACACTATTAGCCCAAATGAAATCTCCATTCCTCTCCTCCACACCCACAAGCCACATGTACTTTATATAAGGGAATCATTTCGTTCCCTCTTTCTTCTACAGGAGGACTTGCATAAACTGGAAGTCCAAATCCAGCCAAGGGAAAAGAACAAAAGAGAAGAAGGACATTTCATCAAGAAATGAGACATCTCCCATGTGTCCATACCATGTGGGGACTCAGCTCTCCTCTAAAAGGCTGGCAGGTGAGACCTTGCAGGGAGGATTATGGTGCTAGAAGGATGGCAAAGGTCACTTACTTCCATATGGGGAGCCTGTGGGCGAGCCATTCAGAAATCCTGGGGATCCTGGCACACCTAGGTTGGCCATAGGAACATTGCTGTAGCCGTTCATGCTGTTACTGGAGGTGCTATAATTAGATTGCTGAGGCGTGGAGCTGGAGGAGTATCCCCGCGGGGAGATGCTGCTTGTGTTGCGAATGTATCCTTGACAACAGAAGAAACAGGCCAGGTAAACAAATTGGTACCCACCATCGGGCCAAATATGGCTGGTGCTTGTCCACATCCAGATCATAATGCCACCCCACCACTGACAAGCAACAGCGGGAAGTGGAGCTTGTTTGCAGGACTTTATTTTTAATTGACATGTAGTCATTGTCCACTCCCCTTTTTTAACATATGCATGCAATGGGTAATGATCACATTGGGGTGACTGCCACATCGAGGCCCTCAAATATTTATTACTACCTGGTACTGGAAGCATTCAAAAATTTCTATTGCCTATTTGGAATTCACAATAAACCATTGTCAACTATTGTCACCTGGCTATGCTACAGAACACCAGAGCTTAATCCCTTTATCTAGTTGATAGTCTGGCTCTCAGCTTTTGATAACTTCTTTGCTCTACACAGGTCACACCTCGGGTACTCCCTCTCCCTTCTATTAATTTTGCTTCATGCTGTTTTGTTTTGCTCCATTTTATAATTTGATTTTTGAGACAGGATCTCACTATGTTTCTGTGGCTGGCTTGGAGCACACGCATCCCAGACAGACTCAGAAGTATTGACCTTCTTGCTGCTGCACTTCCAGAGTGCTGGGACTACAGCTGTGCACCACCATGCCACAACCAGCTTTCTCCCCCTGGCGTCTCTAGTGCCCCCCTCTCCATGGAGCTCATAAGCTCACTGGACGTGGACACTGGAGTTCTACAAGATACTAGCAGCCACCACTGAGAACGTCATTTAGTGGCCAAACCAAGGTGGGCAGATGCTGTGTGCTGAAGCCATTTTTTTTTGAAGATGGTTAAATAAAGGACCCAAGGAATTAATATCCTGCTCAAAACTTGCCAATCTAGTATTTTGCAAATGTAACACACCATGTGATCTTTCCCGGGGGTGGAGCAGGCTGTCCTAGCAACGTTTCTGGGGCCATGTGTGTTCTGCTGGGAAGTTTGGAAATGGTGCTTCAAAGTCATCACCATCCTCTGGATGGATGGGACAGGGGAGTATTTTCAGTCAGAAAGCACTGAGGAGCTCAGTGAATTATGTTATGTCGATCCAGGGCTCTGAGGTGTCAGCACTCAAGGACAGACATCGAGGTCATGTGCGACATGAAGGATGAAGAGTTTGTCAGGACTCTGAGAGCCTGGTGCAGAGTCAGCTGCACTCTGTCCTCAGAGAAACTCTGGGGATGACAATGTTTAAAAGTGATTAGATCTGGTAATACAGCTCAATGGTAGAGCGCTTGCCTAGCATAGGCAAGGCCCTGGGTTCAGTTCTCAGCACTGAAATATTTGTAGATCGATTATATAGATAGTTATATATAGTGTATATATATGTGCCATGTGTATATGTATTTACATCACATATATTACATATATGCACATATCTTCCTCTATAGATGTACATATATAAATTTTTTATAAAGAATGCTGGGCATGAGAGCTCACATTTATAATCTCAGCCCTAGAGAATCTGAGGCAGAAGGATTGCCACAAATTTAAAGCTAACCTGGACTGCATAGTGAGTTTAAGGCCAGCCTGGACTACATGAGCTTGTCTGAGCCTCAAAAAGTCTAAAGTAACCAAACCAATAAACAAATTATAAAACAGTCTAAATTATCGAATGAAACATAATTTAATTTATACACCATACTGGATGAATAAAATTAGAAACAAATACCTAAGATTAAGGACATTATTTGGAAAAATTATTTTTCTCACGGAACTGTTTATGACAGACTTAGTGGGTCTCTTAATAATATCACCTCACTGTAAGAAATCTTCATATGGTAGACTTCAGGTATAAAATATATGAGAAAATATACACTAGAAATTCCCAAGTAAAACTGAACCAATGCTCTTGTTTACCAAGAGTTGCATGGAATGAACAATGGTGCCATCAGCTCGCTCTGTCATTCAATCTCATTATCACATAGCATCATTATAAAATGAATTCAATGAAGAGCTGTAAGCCTCATTTCCATATGCTTAAACTCTTTGAAACTTATGATAATCAACTTTACCTTCTGGCCAAAGAAATCTACCTAGTTTCCAGAGAGCTCAGACTCTAATAACTGTCTACCCGAAACGGTTAAATAACCCGTCTCTACTAGTGGGGTTTACCTAGACACGTACCCCATTGGGTAGTTTACGATGTGCCCTCTAACCCCTTCTACCCCAGCAGAAGTGGCCTTTGTTGGAGAAGCCCGATTTGGATTCTGAGGTTCAGAAGGGTAGTACCTTGGTTATTTCCTTGTGTGGACTCTGAGATGCTGACTCCGAGCTGGCTGCCATAAGAGTTGATCCCCATCATGCCACTGTGAGCTGGAGAGCTGGAGAGAGCTGGAATCTGACTGGGGTTCCTGGGGACACTGTACAGGGCTTCTGCAATGTCTGCAGCACGCTTTAAAATGATGTCCTACAGAAAGGCACGTTGGGGTGAGCACTGTATCCAGAATCAAAAGTCAAACGCAACAGAGTCTCAGACGCACGTATCTAACTAACCTGGTTATTGTGGGGTGTGCCGTAGAGGGCTTCCACAAGGTCCGCGGCTCTTTTCAATAGCATTTCCTGAGAAAGAAAAGACGGGCTGGGTGCAATCAAAGACAAAGCCCTGATGGCCAACCGGAAACTTACAGATGAAAACGGAAAGACCGCATATTGCCTCCAAACGTAATGACCAGGAAGTTTGGGTTTGATGAACAGGATATAATCACCTTTACAGATTCTACAGATAGGTAGCTGGAGAAATGCACCACTATAGAATGGCTCCACAACGATTCACACTACTCAAAACACCCACCAAACTGAGGCCAAAGTCAGTTAAAATCGGTAGTCTTGTCTATTCTACGGAAAACAACTTCGAGGGCACTGTTTTTAAAAATCCTGGTACTCTTAATTAATCAGATAGTCTTTAAGTGATTGATGGGCCTGACTTTAGCTGTTTGCCAAGGAGCTGACAAAGCACTGAAATTCCCTTGCCAATACCTACTCAAAATTTTATTCTGATAAAGATGAATTCTTTCGATAGTATTTCCTCTTGTTCCTCTTAACCAGAAAGAATTAGCAGCCGTTAGTTGCCCCTCCCCTTCTCCCTTTCCCACCTCCTGTTTTTTTTTTTTTTGTGGGGATTTTCTTGTTGTCATTCTGTATTATGTTTTATTTGCAACATTTTAAATTGTTACTCAACAGCTGTCCAGGTATCATCTGACTTCATGGGGCTGAGTATTCCAGGAGGAAAAGAAAGGTATGTTGTTGAAGCCACTAGCAATTGGTTTTTTATCCAAATATAGAATTAAGAACATGTCATTTCATAAACTGCACGTTGGTAGCACAAATATAAATGTGAAAAATTGGCAGTTTCTCTTTAGTCAAATGGAATCACTAAACGAGTTTATTTCTAGGTAACGAATGATGATGTCATGAGCCAGGTTTAAGGTGACATTTTCTGAACAAGTTTATTCACAAATGACCCCCATTCATTGAACGTGGTCATTTTATCATCATTAAATTCTTATGTACACAGTAGGCCTTCCATGAATGGCTGCCCGTAGATTGACGATTTGCGGCAGTTAGTGCTAAATAAAAATCCTGCTTAAATACACAGGAGTGAAACTCACACTTTTAAGCAAGGGTGCAAATATTTGTCTTTACACAGTTGGCAGTGTTTTATAAGCTAGCTATTCTTGTAGCATGTCTGTTTTATGAGACCAAACTTTCAGGTTTCACATTCTGTCAGATATTAAACATAATGTATTTCAAAATTAGCAGAAACCTTATGTTCATATTGTTATATAAAGCATAGCCAGTTTCAAGGCTTAATTAATTTTAATGGGACTTGAAGGATTTTGATTTCAAATGGTTTTGTCTGAATTTGCTGAGTGTCTACCAAAAGATGTTCATGTGTCAATTCCCAGCAGCCAGCCTTACCTTAGCTAACCTCTCGGGGTCCCCTGGGTGCCTTGGGATGACTTTCTGCAGTCTCTGGAAGCCATAGTCTATGGTGGGTTCATTTAAGGCTGAAAGACAAAGTCGTTGTTTCTTTGAGTACACACCTGGACTATAAAGTACTTCTATGAAATCCTTCACGGGTATTGGAAGAGTTTTGATGCTTTCTAGGACTTAATACATGGTGCTACAATCAGTTAGGGGATTGTGTTGTTGACACTGGTTAATTCACACAGAAGTTTGGAATTTGTAGTAAGTCTCCCTTTACCATTAAAATAACAAGTCCAAGTTTCAATGTCTCTGTCTTAAATACAGCTCCCTTAAATCCTCCACTTGTGCTCACGTCATCAGAGCCAGCCATGTGTCAGTCACAGCCAGTCATGTGTCACTTAACTTCTGTCTTCCACCTTTCTTTAGTTCTTCCTTCCTTCTCTCCTTCCTTCCTTCCTTCCTCTCTCCTTTCCCTCCTTCCTTTTCCTCTCTCTTTCTTCCCCTTTCTTCCTTTCCCTTCCTCCTCCCTTCCTTCATTTCCTTTCTTCTCATCTTTCTTTTTCAATCCCAGGGCCTTGTGCATGCCAGGCAAGCACTTTACCACTTAGCCACACCCCAGCCCAACTAGGCCTCATTCTTAGAAAGCAAAGGAACTTCTTCTGCATCATTTTCCTTTCTCTCCTTCCCTGCTTCTCTTTCCCAAGCAAATATTCTCATCTATTTACCATTCTAATATTCCCTTTTCTTAGCCATTCTTTTAAATAATTGCATTCATATTTGATACTATTCTCAAGGACACTATTCTAATGCAAACTACACTTTTCTTAATTTGCAATTATGTGAGACTACTCTTGCTTTCCCAGTGGGTCAGGCCCTCCACACTGCCTCAGAAGGCTCAGGGGAGCTGCATTTGTTTTGTCTCATGATGGTGTCACATGACTAATGACAGAGCCTGATGTAGGATAGACATTTAACTTGGTAACTATAAAACAAGTCAGTGAGTGATGGGATGTTGTAACATGGCATTTCTCCTAGTTTAAAGAGTCCTCCAGAGTCGGTCCCTTTTCTTCCTTCCTCCTTCCTTTCCTTTTGTTGAAACTTGATTTTAAAACTAATACATGACCAAAGCAAATGCAAAAATATAAAACATAAAATAATAATTTCCTGCACTCTTGTTAGGCAACAGCAAACACAGGGGAGCATATTTTTAAATTTTCCTCTTTCCATACATAGTTTATAAACACCTGTTGCTATTAGGCTATCAAATAATACCCATTCTTTAAAAAAAAAATAAGCCATTTTAATTACTTCAAAAAAATAATAAAACCACACATAAACCCACCACTTCAGAAATGACCAGGGTTAGATACCCCAAACAATACAGGCTATTGCCTTTGCTCTTGGTTGCCCACCAGAATTTGATGGTAAGACTCTATTGCTCAGGACACCACGGACGTTGGTAATAGATCATGGAGAAAGCAAGTTGGGATGCTTCCTCCTTATTGGCTAGCTTCATAGCACTGAAGGTGTATGTAGTCTGGTTGGGGGACGGTGAGGAGGAAATGATCAACAGTCTTGCCCATCTGTGAAGCCTGTGAACTATAGGAATAACCAGAGTGGAAGACAGGCCACTGGATGCAATAGTGGCAATAATGTTGTGAGGGTCACCAACCGCTTTCTATTTCTGGTCTATTCTGCTATAGAAAACACATGCTTGGTGCTGTCATCTGGCCAATAACCCATAGTTGGGGTGCTCTTAGCCTTAGTCTATAGAATTGTCCTCTAAACCCTTATCTCTCTATCCCTAGAGTAATACAGCTCTCAGTTCTTGTCTGAGACGCTTCTTTGTATGGTGGCTGAAGCACCAGTCAAAGCGTAGAGGGTAAGTGTTCATCTGCAAATGGGAGGTCTTTATCTCACATCTTCCCTGTAAGGCTCAGGAACTACAGAGGAAAAGGTAGCAGGAGGATTGTAAGAGCCAGTGTTTCCCAGACACAACGGGATCATTGTGTTTTCTGGCCAAGACCTGAACATCACGCTGGTCAACACAGAGGAGGGAAGGGCTCCACAAGCCCTCACCCCACCCCCTAGCTGAGGAGCTATAGACAGATGGTGACTTCTTTAAGACGGTGGCTCCTGGCAGGTCAACCATGCTCCAGCGCACAGTCCCATACCTGTGAGTATTCAGACAGCACAGATTGGATCCAGCAGGTTATTTTAAAGAGAAAAGGACAAGAAGCTGAGAGGTGGTGGGGAGGTAGGGAGAGAATGTGGGAGACGTTGGGGGAACAATGGGGGGGCGGTGAACATAATCCAAATACATTGTAAGAAATTCTCAAAGAATTAACTAAAGTATATTTTTAAACGTTGAATTAATGGAATAGGATGGAGTATTTTCACTTTCTACTTCTTTGTACTAGCTGAATTTTGTATAATAAAATTCTATTCCTGTTTTAATAAAGAAAATAATTAAAGTATTTCCATTTGGGTGACAGAAAATCGGATGCCCAGAATTATCACCTTGGCTTATATCCTTCCAGATTTAAACACACATACTTAAAATTCCTCTGAGAAAGTTGATTTATTCTGTGACATCACCTACTTCAACCCACCTAATAATACCGTGTGCCATGAGCTTCCCCTCTGCTGCCTAAGGATTCTTTTATAACAATATTTTAAATTCCTGCATATTTTCCACAGCATGGACTATAATTTATTTAAATGGCTTCCTAATCTGGGCGTTTAATGTGATCCTAATTTCTCACTATTATAAAAACCAAAGCAATAATTATCATTTGTGCATAACTTTAATTACTTCCATCAGAAAAATGCCAAAAATTAGAATTACTGGACCAAAAATTATGATTTATATTTAAGGCTTTTCACACATACTATCAAATCACTCCCTGGAAGAATATGTAAATTTATACTCCCTCCCACTATGCATTTAATTATTTTAACTTATAATTATTTTTTTAATTTCAACTGATAATTCTTTATTCATCAATGAAGTTAATGATTCTTTTTCTTATATTGATACCATTTTAATTTCTACTTTTTGTGAGGTGCTTGATACTTTCCACTTTTTCTTTTTTTCAGTTTGGTTTTTTGAGACAGGGTTTTTCTGTATCCCTGGCTGCCCTGGAACTCACTCTGTAACCAGGCTGACCCTGAACCTGGAGAGCTGCCTGCTTCTGCCTCCTGAGTGCTGGGATTAAAAGCATGCACCACCACCACCCGGCCCATTCTCTGTCCTAATAGAAATTAATTTCTTTTTCTCTTTTACTCAAGAACACATTATTATGGTTTGAATGTGAAGTGTCCTCTGAGGACTCTCACATTTGAATGTCTAGTCCCTAGGTGTTGCACTGCTTTGGCAAGTTGTTGGACCTGTGGGGCTATGGCCTAGGATGTGGGTCACTGGGGAGAAACTTAAGGAGGACTTCCATGTCTGCTTCCTGCCTGATGCCTCCCACTCCTGGCAATACAGGATGAGCCATCCTTCCCTGCCGTGGTGGACTCTGAATCCACAGTCAAAATAAATCCCACCTCCTTTAAGTGGCTTTTGTTATGTAATTTGTCCAAGTGGCAAAGTATTTAATATGACTACATATTAAGGAAGGTGTGTGTGGGTGTGTGGTATGTGTATACTTGTGTGTTAAATGTATGTGTACATGTGTATGTGTGATGGTATATGTCCATGTGTATATGGTATTCATACATGTGTTTTTGTGTGTGACAGTATATATATGTGTGTATGTGGTATATATACATGTGTTTTGTGTGGCTGTATATTATGTGTGTGGTATATGTACGTGTGTGTATGTGTGATTATATTCAGGTGGAGGCCAGAATTTTTAACATCTTCTATTACGTTCCACCTTATTTTTCAAGAAAAGATCTCTCACTAAACCTGCAGTTCATTGATTAATAAGACCAGCTGGTAATGCTTTGCTGTCTTGTTTAATGAACCGTGTGTGTACATGCTTGCGTGCATGTGTGTGTGTGTGCATGTGGCAAATGCACATTTGTGTATGTGAGTGTGTGCACTGTGCACAGGTGCTCACAGAGGCCAGAGGTGGCAGGTCCTCCTAGAGCTTTACTTACAGATAGTTGTAAGCTGCCTGATGTAGTTGCTAGGAATCGAACTCAGGTCCTCCGCAAGAACAGTACACGCTCTTAACTTCTGAACCATCTCTCCAAACCTTGTTCTATTTCTAATATTATTCTTTTCCAAAAGAATCTCAAGCCCAGCTTCCACACATCCTCCAAAGCAGCCCTACACATACTAGCACATGGCACAAAGTCCTCATCATGCCAACAGCACTAGCCTAGCTCCAAGCAGCAACAGCATGTGCAATAATAGTTCATCTTGATTGCCAGCTGGGAGTCACCTAGGAGACACACTCCTGGGTTTGTCTATGAGAGTATTTCCTGAAAGAGAGGAAACATACCCAGCCTGTGGTTATCACCATCCCAGGGGCTGGAGTTTCAGGCTGAATTAAAAGAAGAAAGTGAGCTGAGTTCTGGTGTTCATTTCTACGTCCTGACTGTAGAGATAAGGGATCCTTTTGCCTCCCATTCCCACCACGGCACCGCCCCTGCCTTGAGGGACTGTACCCTCAAACTCTGAGCCTATGTAAGTTCATCCTTCTTTAGGTTGCTTTTGCCAGGTGCTTTGTTCCGGCAATGAGGAGAAAACCTAATATACTATGTCTGTGATTTTCTTTCTTTCTTTTTTTTCTAAAAGTGTCCCCCACACATTTTGCAGTGGGAGCTGTATGAGAGATTTGCACTCAGAGCTCCCTCTTATCCAGAGCACAGGTAAGAAGAGCTAGATGCAGAGCTGAAATCATTCTGTGAGAGTTTTCCCACTTAACCTCATAGTGCCAGCCATAGTAGAAGCCTGGTTCACAGATGCTCGGCCACTGGCTGTATTATGCAGTGGTGGCAACTGCTCTTGCCACTGTCAGAACACACTGAAGGGTCACTACAAGGGGAGCATTTGGCAAAGTCCTTTTCCCGCATTTAGCCCCTTAACCCTCGCTGCTACCTTATGGGCTCTGTCCCTGTGTTAAATGTGGTGACAGCTGGTAAAGATGGGATCTGAACGCTGGCTTCTCGAACTCCCAAACATGTATTCTTAACTTTTTTTGCCGGGCAAGCGCAGCGTCCCTCCATCTGTATTCTGTGCTTTATTCCCAGCTTCAAGGAAAGGACCACAGATGGCTGAGGAGCCTGCCTGAGCCACCTGACTTTGCAGCCACCAAGAGGGAAAAAGCGGCACCATTTGGTATCAACCAGCAAACACAACAGCTGCCTGATGCTGCAGGGCAAACAGGCTCCCGGCGAAAACCTCAGAATTAGCCATGGCTTCATCTCACGTGAGCTCTGCACTGCTTCTTAGACAACACACCGATCATCTTACTTGGAGACAACTGAAGTTATAGACACTCGTGTGCTCATAAAGCACAGGAGGCACATGGAAGGGAAGGGTAAGAAGGTTGTCTTCCGGTCTTTCTTCCTGCCCGCCTCGCCTTTCTATACCAGGTATATTCAAGTGCTGGGGCAAACGCACACTTCCTCACAGGAGAGCAGTGTGGCATCCCGCCACCCTAGCCTCCTGCCTCTAGCCTTTCTCCTCAGTCTTCCCGCTAGAATCTGGGTTCTCTGATTAGCACATGCAACACACTCTTGAATAGGGTTTAGCACACTTTTGTCCCCATTGTTTTCCCTAACAGGCTGAAAACCACTAGACAGAAGGATCGACAGTCTCATTAAATCCAGTGCACACTGAAATCAAAATCATGAAATCAAACCCCCTTGGTCTTTTTACAGACACCAAACCATTAGAAAAAGCATCGGACCACCTCAGACTTCCACACTGCAAGGCTGAGTTTGACAGCATCTACTTTGGTTCCAAACTGACTCCTCTGGCTCTACCTTGAACCCCATCCTCCCCTTCACACACCTTTTCTCCACCTCCCTGGGTGTTCCCTGGCTTTGGGGACCTGAGGTGAGCCAAGCAAATCTCAATTAGCTAATGAGGTGCCCAAGACCAGCACCAAGACTGTCTCGAAGGACCTAGCAGGTCATTAACTGCCATCATCCCTGTAAATTTACGACCTCCCCTAGCGCATGGAGTGTGGGATGCTGTGAAGCTCTGCCAATGCTCTGGCTGACAGGGACACAGAGATGTGCTGGCAAGATAAGAATAGAGTCAAATAAAAATATGCTTCAACCTATAGGTTCTGTTTACCTATGCCTTTCCTTAGAATATAACATTAAGGTAAAAGGTCATATCCCCCACTGAAGTATAATTTATATTTACCTTTTATTAAATAATTACAGCATGGCATGAAGTTAAATATTACAGAAGCTAATCAAGGGGGGATTCAATAGAGAAGACTCCTACATGAGAATTCCGCCTTTGCTATACATAGAATGTCTTAATCCTCCACTGGGAATCCTTCGGGTTTGCTTAAGGAGTTTAATAACACACAATTCAACTGCCACAGAGTCTAAATCCCATTTGGATCAGCCATGAAAAACTTTCATCAATACCTTGAGATTTCATAACACATCTCCTGAGAGCCTGGATCTTCCGTGTCATTTCTCATTTTGACTGAGAGTATAATATATGAGTTTCCTTACACATCTTGGGCCCAACAAAGAGATACAAACTTTAAGAAATGTGTGCAAAGGTTTCTTTCTAAGTAAATAGTATTTAACTAAAAATATCTATGTGGGAACCACTCATAAACAAACAGGAAGCTGGCTAGTGCTCAAGACTAATTCTCCCAAAGGACTGATGACATACATATATTCTATATGATTTTTATATTTTCATATCTTCAGAAAAGGGATAAGAATCAGATCAGACTTTCCCCAGCTTTTGTTCCTTTCTGCTTCCCCCAAATACAACAGCACTGATGAACATGGACAAAGAATTGTTTCTTGGTTTTCTGGAAAGAACTCCTCAACAGAACATTGACATTACAATAAGTCATTCCTGGGGCTCGAGAGATGGCTCAGTGGTTAAAAACACTTCCTGTTCTTCCAGAGGACCAGAGTTTGGTTCCCAGCACCCACAGGCAGTTCACAACCACCTGTAATTCTAGCTCCAGGGGATCTCACATCCTCATCTGACCTCGGTGGGTACCCACATATTCTCATGGGGACACCAATATACACACAACTAAAAATGAAAGTCTTTTTAAAAGAGAAATAACTTGTGCCCTGACCACTAAGAGTGTAAAACCCAAGAAGGCATAACGAAAGTTATTTGTGGAGTTGTAGGAATCGAGGAGAGAAAAGGGTGGTAGATGAGGGAGGGATCTGAGTGGCCAATCTGTCTGTCACTCAGGGTTGCTGGTGAATCACAGCCCTAGCCTGGCTTTCACTCACCAGGGAGTCTGCCCACAGAACCGAGAATCATACACAGCCTATGAGTGTAGAGAGGCAATGGAAGGCAGGAGTTCCGTACTGTGTGCCCGCATCTACATCTGCAGAGAATGCTCTTGCCTTGGATCAGATGCTCATGGTACATGGAGGGGGGCAGCCCCCAGAATCAGTGGACCTCACAGCGCCAGTTCCAAATCCCAAATCCCTCTAAGAATAAAGAAAGCACTTGAAAAAAAAAATCTTGCTCTTTGTTCCAAAAACACAAAGCCAAAGAAACTAGACTATATGTGACCTGGCTGCAAGACAAACACTGGATATGAAGATGGGTCAACTATAGATGCACAGAAAGGAAGGACTCATTGAGCATCTCTGACCTTTGCCTTGGTCCCGGAGAGTGATTCTCTTAGCAGAGCAGGAAGAGAGGTGGACAGCCCAGGCTTTGGGGGGACTTCAAAAATCTTGAGGAAAGTGTCTGGCCTCATGCCACCTTAGGGCTTCTCCTTTCTCCCTTCCTTCACAGTGTCCATGCCTTCAATGTCCCTTGACCCTACCTGTTGATCCCAGCGAAGTCTGCCTTCCATCAAGTGGGTTCTCCCCGTTCTCGACCTCTTAACAAATGTTAATCTGTCAAATGTCCGAATATGTTCAACAGTCAAAGTTATACAGGTTGACTATTCTTTATCTGAAATGCCTGCAGCTGAAAGTATTTCAGATTTTGAATTCTTATTTTGAAATTTTTGCATATTTATAGTTAGATAGCTTGAGATGAGACTACATATGTCATAAACTTATTTGCATTCATACATATTATAACATGTAGTGCAAAAGTAAGGTTTTATCCAGCATTTTTATCACACCTGCATTTTGACTGGGATTCATGTTGGGATGTCAGGTGTGGAAATTTCCAGTACAGCATCATGTCCATGCACAAAACATTTAGAGTTTTTGGAACACTTCCAATTTCAAATTTGTAGATTACGGATCCTCAAACTGCGTTAATCCAGAACACTAATGCTCCTGAGATAGGTTTTCCACATCTAACTCTACCACGGAAGAGATAGGTTTTCCCAAATCTAACTCTATCGTGGAATCTGCTTTAGATATCAGCAGTGACCAGTGACACCATCTTCACTCGAAGACTTTGCTTGGCTAGGAGAGACTTTGGGAGATTTCTCTGCAGACACATGGGTGGACTTGCTGCCCTCAAAGGCCCCTTGCAGCTTATGACTCTGAGGATCTCATTTATTTGAGTTAGTGACATGCTCTGAGAAATAAGATTGAGGACCCCCTCAGTCATGAGCTGTTGAGTTGTGCTACCCTTAAACTTGAAAACACATGGAAATCTCTCACGGCCATTTGAGTCAATGTAGCAAACACGGAGCAACAGGAATTTAAAAAAGAAAAAAGAAAGGAATAAAGAGAAAACCAGAGCGATTTACTCAGAGGTGGCACCTGCCTTTGTGGACAGAGGAGCAAGAACACGGGGAACCAAAAATGCACGAGAGAAAGATTAGACGGAAGCCTTTGATATTTAATTTCAAATGAAATATTAATTTAATATTTAATTACGCTTTGGTTTTGAGAGAAAGCGCAGTCGCAAGACAGATTGTTTGAAGAAGGGAGTAATATACACGGTTAAGGAGACCACTGTAAAAATTAAAGATAAATTTTAAGCATAAACCTAAATGCCACCAGGCAGCAGTTACGAGCGTGTGAGCTCTGCAGCATGCACTTGGAATATTATAGCGGAGAGCACCAGTCCATTAAGGAGCTGGGTGGTCTCTCATGAAGGAACAGCTTCCTACCCTGGGTCTGGCAGGGGGCACATTACTCCTCATACTACGCTGAAGAAGCAACTGCCTTTCACAAGGGCTGGGGATACGGGCAACTCTGTAAATGCACAGGCCACCAAGAGGGCTGTTGATCCAACTGGTTTCCAGTTTGAGCAGGGATTAATTGTACTCAGGCCGGTTTTTGATGTCTGAACTGGATGTTTTAAACTGAAAATCAGATTCATTTCTTTGATGGGATTTTTTTCCCCCGTGATAAAGTTGTGAAGGGGAAAATGAAAGATAAAATGGATGCGCTATGAACATCCGAGATCAAGCTTTCACATCTGCCTGGTGTGTTTTTATTGAGGGGGTACCCCACACCTCCACAGAGCCTTTTGGAGCAGGCTGGCTGGGATATGATTTGAGGGGGTACGGTTACCCATTTCTCCTCCCAGCTGCCACCTCTTCCTGCTGATGGGAGCTTGCTCACAAATAACGAACGGCTGTATTTAATCAACACATGGGGCTTCTGCTAAAGCAAAAGATAAGAAGTCCTGGGGGACAGAGGGTTAACGAACAGGAACTCCTTGACTTTCCACGGTGTCCTCAGTTTCACTGTCACTTTGAGCTTTAATTGCACACCTTGCGACGCATCTGTACACAGCCTGACCAGCTGGGACCTTTGGTCTCTTCTGCTTCTCCGTCCACCTGCAACCCCCACCTGCTTGCCACAGACCCCTACCTGCCAAGGCTAGGCTCTCAGCCCGTCCCTTTCCCTGTCTCCCGAGCAGCAGTGATCTCGCATAATCCGGAGAGATTAAAGGCACAAGGTGGCAAGTTTCTCAGAAAGGATTCACATCTTACAGACAAGAAGACTCACAAAAGGCCATTGCTGATCAAAGAGCAAGGAGGGAAGAAGTCATCCGGACCAGGCACAGTCACAGAGGATCCTCCCACGAGATGCTTGCCAAAGTGGCTGTGTTTTTATAGCTCCATGCATAATTACCCTTGTGGACGTAAATGACTTCATCCTCCCTTTAAAGTAGGCAGATCTCACTTGAGTGTGCACATGGTTCTGTGCGTGAAAGTACACATGTGTGGACATGCGCATGAGACCAGAGGTTGACCTTGGTGTCTTCCTCAACTTTTTTTTAAATTAATTAATTAATTAATTTATTTATTCGTTCATTCATTGGAACTGATTCAACTAGAGTGGATGCCCACTAAGTTCCAGGGATCCTCCTGCCTCAGCTCTTCAGCACTGGGATTAGGGATACGCACCATCATGCTGGCTTTCTCCCGCAGGTGCTGGAGGTCCAGCTCAGTTTCTCAGGCTTTCCTGGCAAGCACTTCAATGACTGAGGCATCCCCTAGACCCCCTCACTTTCCCTTAGGTTAGAAAAATGGTGCAAAGAACAGCTGCAAGACTTTGCAAAGTTAGGATAAGGGTTGCAGGCTGTCAGCAGGTAAAGGCCTTGTGGGGAGAGCCTAGCAATCTGAGCTTAATCCCTGGAACCTGTGTAAAACTTAAAGGAGCGCGCTAACTCCACATCATTATCCTTTCACCTCCGTATGTGCACCATGACATGCAGCATCTGCATACCACACACACACACATACATAAACATGCACACGTTACACACATTATCTATACACATACCACACAGCATACGCACTACACATACACAATACACACACCACACACACATACACGTCATACACACACCACAC
>LOEQ01010168.1:57766-71856 GCA_001685075.1 Bramus lutescens | reverse complement strand
TGGCCCCCGAGCCCGGAAGTGCAGCCTTAGGGGTGGGTAAAGGAATTACACTCTGGAAGAGCAGAAAGTCCACTTAACCACTAAACTATCTCTCCAACCCTTTAAGTGTTTTTTAAAATAAAATATATCTCAAAATTAGTTCTTGTAATTATGATTTATTTATATTTAAATCAATCCCTTCTTGACATTCAAATGTCTCTTTCTTAATTTAATGATAGATCTGGGGGAGTCCAATTTTTCACCAGTAAACAAAATGCATTTAGCATGAATAAAATTCTTAGTTGTTTCTTACATTTTAAGCTTTATGACTACTTGATCGGCCAAATTCTTGCCAATTTTCTTTTATCTCTCGAACACTACAATTTCCTAGTATGTATTATGATGTTATCTATCTTTTCCCTTGCAATTCACAATTGAACTGAAGCCTATTCTGTGGCATATATTGAAAGTACAAGGCAAAGAAAAACAAAATTCTTCAATTTTATACACATTAGCTCAGAAAGATATCATGTCAATTTATTTAAGGAAGTTTCAGGAAACAAACCAGGCAAAAAAAATTATAAATGAAAAAGAAAATTTCATGGCAAAATGGTGTTTAAAAATATTAGCCAAGAATGGTGCCATATGTCTATAAACCTAGAATTTATAAGACAGAAAAATAATGGTCCACAATTTCAGCTCGATGGCGCTTGTCTATTGTAAACCATTTGCTTAGCGTGAAAAAGACCACTGTATTAATACTTAGTAGTGTGTAAATGCAAACAAATATTAATTGTGTCTTCTGTTTTTCTTTGAAATTGGCTTTCTTTCCCAAGGCACATACCTCACATATGCCTGACCTTTAAAGCTAAAAAAGCAACCTAGTATTTTTGAGGTATACCTGATGACATATTTATTCTACAATGTCACATTGTACGTCCTCTACACCGTAGAGATCATTTTTCTAAGACAGAATCTTTGTGCTTAAATGAATTTTGTTAATCTTCCTCCCCACATTCATTTTGAGCCTGCTAACCAAATAAATATCTATTATAGAGTACTAGAAATGAGGCCAAAGCAAGGATTTAAAAGAAAAGATTTGGCTCTGAAAACTGTTCTTTTTTTATTTATTTTTTTGTGATATGCTTTACATTTCCTCTTAATTAGAGAAGGCATGGTTCATTTGCTTTTCTGATGAACTAACTATGCATGGTTCTATTTGCACTTTCCGTTTATTTATATTTCACTTTATTTCTTATGCTAAATATATAATGCTTCCACTGATTTGAGTTATTTTGAAAATAAAAGCAGTGACAGAGATGTTATAGATAATTTGCTAATGAATCACAGAGTCAGGCAATACATTCTGAGATTCTTTTAACTTTCTCCTTGTGTGATGTGTACACATACAAGCCATTTAATCTACTTAGGCTTCCCAGTTCCACGTGAAAGTGGTGCTATTGTCTCCTAGGCACCTTTTGAGGTATTGGGCAAAGAAATAATTGTAAATGTCAGCAGGTCTTTCCTTGTTCAGATTAAGGCTAGCGTTAATTCATATATTATCAAATAAAAACATAAGTAATAAGATTTTTGGTAGATCACATGGAACATGTAAAATATAATGAAAATTGTACTGGCTGTTTTTATGTCAACTGGACATAAGATTCAGTCACTTGAGAAGATGAGAATACTAGTTTCTTTCCTTGCTCAGGAATCTTTGGGATTGTAAGTCTTGTGCTTGATCATTGCACTGTGTGAAAAATGATCTCTCAATATATTCAGATAGTGTTAGTCTCCTTCTAAAGTTGAATCCTCAGATATTTACTTTCCATCATGAACTCTCTGTTAGGTCTTTTTAAACATTACTTGAAACTTTACTGTTTTTTATTCATGGAGATTGACAGTTCTGTTTCATGCATGTATTTCTTTGTATCAGCAGTGAATACTGAGGTGTTATGTCATCTTCATAAGTCTACTACATTTTCTTTAAAGTATTTAAAATAATAAAATTGTAATTTTGTGGAATGATAGGTTTCATTTTTATCTATATTTAGTTATTTATTCCTTATAAATGCATTTAATAATTTAAATTTCTAAAATATTATCAATTTTAGAAGCTTTATATTAAACTTTTATGGTTCTATAGAAATTGATCTTTTATTCTTGCTATACATGAAACATTAAGTTCAAAATTTCCGTCTAATTTTTTAAAATTCTGTTCATTATACTACAATTTATTGAACAAATATTCTTTCCTTCTAAGTTAGTGACACTTGTTTAGAAATCAATTTGAACATACTTTGGCATGTTTTCCAGGACATTATATCATTAAATGAATTAGAATAAATTTCTGTTAATTTTTTTTTAAATTTAGTATTACCTACTTCCAGTTTTTCATTTCCATGTGTAATATATGACTGCCTTGTCAATAAGTATAACAAATCCTCCTGAGATCATGATCTGTTTCTTGGTGAATGAATAGATCAACTAGTAAACTTGGCATTTTGACCTAATACACTCATTATGCATGAGGTTATAAGATGGCCTTTGTAGTACTGTATTTCTGGCCCAGTGTGTGTTCATTTCATGAGTATAAATCAAACTGAAATGGATCAAAGGTTTATTTCTAAGATATAGTCTCTTCTAGGTGCAATTTTTCTTAATTTTCAAGTAGAGAAAATGTGCTCAGTGCATCTTGTATCTTTGGGTTACTTCAAACCATAATACTAACATTTGCAACTATCTCTCCACAGGAGCTAATTGTCTAGCGGAGCGAAAGATAAAATATAAATATTTATCATCCTAAAATACAGTACAGATTTACTACGTATCCCAGTGGAATAATTTATCCTTCATGTTTCCCTTTGTTATGTGCCGCATATTTTAATTGGTTTAATAAAACATTTGATTTGGATATCCTTGCTTGTTCCCCAGCTTTCAGATTCATGACTTTGGAATTCTGTTCTGGTAGAGTATTTGGAGTTTAACTCCATACTGAAGTACATTTCAATATAAGAATTGGTTTGATAGATCTTTTTTACACTGAGTGTTATAAACCAATATTACGTTCATGTAGTAACAGGTACTTGGGGGATATTATCATTTTTATGAATTAGATACATTGATATTGTTTTAATCATTATGCCTTTTGTTTAGAGTATATGGTCTGTGTCTTTCTTCTTGACTAGAATAATCTTGCCTTGTGTTGGTATGGTGAAATTATAAAATCACAAATTATTTGAAATATACCTATTTCATTATTGTGTCTTGCATAGATAAGGTAGATGATAGCTAAGTTTTCACTACTGATATTATTAATCACTGGGAGCTTTGAATATTGGAAAATTTTTAAAAATCAATAAATCAGGGCTGAAGAGAAGGCTTAGTGTTTACGAATAATGACTGCTTCTTCCAAAAATCTCCGTTCAAGCTAACACTTACATAGTGGTTCAAAACCATTACTTACTCCACTTCTAGGGAATCAAAAGCCCTCTTCAGTCTCCAGAGGTACTGTTAATACATGGCTCACAGATGTACATACAGATAGAACACAAATATACATTAAATAAATAATAAATGTAAAATTGATAATTAGATTGCTTTATTGAAATGGTTTCTTGCTTTTTCTTCATTTCTTATTTTGTCAGTTTCAATAGTTGGGATCATTCTTTTTTCTATATGTGAATTGTATTTTGAAATAAGTGGCGTACAAGTATTTATACTACCTTTATCACTCTTTGCAATAGTTTCCATTTTTCATTCTCAGTGATATCATTTTATGTTTCTTGTATTAATTTTCAAAAACAGAATATCTATTGCCTTCCAGTTCATTCTAAAGTGTTTGTGTTTTGGCTGTCTATACCCGCATCATTTCTACTGAATAAATTTATTCATGCAATTGGATATAAAATATAAATTTACCAAAGTTTTAGAGATCCTATCCTTCCTCCTCTAGTTCTTATCTCTCCTTTTCCATTGTATCTTGCCCCCCACCTTCCTTCTCTTTCCTTCATCCCTCCCTTCTACTGCTTTCTTTCTCTGTCTCTTTCTTAGAGGAAATTTATTCTTGAAAAATCTTCTAGATTCATGGAAAAAATGAATAGAAAGTACAGGTCTCATACCTAATGCATGCTTCCAAAAAGTTGTAAAAGGCTGTTTATAACTTCCCAGCTATAAATGGCCCACATCAGAGAGATGCTTTTGTCAGAGCTGGTAAGCTTACATTGGAACACCCTCTTTAATAATCATACTACACAGTTTAAATTAGATGTATTAATGCTATATTGCATTTCTGCTGATTTTTGTGAATATATATATATATATAATATTACCTAAGTAAACAGGAACTGCATTATAAACAACTTCTAAAACTCTAGAATTGACAGAGACATATCACTTCCTGGAAAGTTACCCAAAGTTCTTCTGTACCATTAAGGTTTCCATCTTCAGCCTACAGGCTCATAGTGTCCCGAAGACTTTTCCACAAAGCAGAAAATTTCAAAGACAGTTTCACATTTATTGGCAGTTAACCAGTCACTTTCTTTTGTATCCTGCAAAATGTCTCATAGATTCTTTCATGAAGCAGGAACACTGAAGGATTGTCTCACCATTAGGCAAGTTCAGCAGTCATTTCTATGTGGGTCCTGAATGTCCAGTTCCAACCAATTCAATAAGGAGTCTCTTTGATGCCCATCTTCCTCTTGAAGCAGCTGTGCTGCTAGAAGCAGATGCATTTCATTGTCTTGAAAAGTTCTTAGTTATTAAAACATTTAATGCCATATTCTGAAGGTCTTTGAAAGATTTGAAGACTACCTATCTAACTGAAATATATCTCTATACATCTAGAAAAATCTAACCAACATAACTACAATCTTGACTATTATAGATAATTATCTATTAAACTATATTTTAAATTATACTTTACATTTTTAAATGAATTACACAATCACTATACATTAATCAAGGGCAGAAATATACATATAAGAAAATTGACCTTAAATTTGTATCAATAATATCAATAAAACAAGATCCATAATTTCCCCCTTTAAATGTAAATAAACATTTATAGACACTATTTGGGAATATGAACACATTTCTGTCCATACCGCTTCCTGCTGACTGGGGGCGCTGTTAGTCAGGTCTTTCATGATTATCCTGTGTGCTAGGTTCATCTCAGTCATCAGGTGGATGAAGTACTTTTTTGAAGGTGTTTATGGCAACCTATCAGGAGGCCTTGATCCATGAAACCATATTTATCTGGAGGCAATCCACAGGTTCTCATCTTCTGTGAAAAGAAAAGAATAACCTTTTTCCCAAGCAACATGATCTTAGACCCAAACTCTGAAGTCAAGATACCTTTATAAAATACATTCTGGATTAGCTTAGCAGTCCATAAAATGAAATGTCTCCCTGTAATTAGTTCTTTCACAGTCAACAAAATCAAAGAAAACACAATAATACACATAATCCAGACTCTCTGTGCTGTCCAACGTGTAGACAACTGCATCCACAAAAAGCCTGAGAAAGCTTGGGCTGTTAGTCTAGACAGAAAAGAATGGAGTCAAGCACAGCTTATGGATAGCAGCATTTTCTCAGGTGGGATCTGTTTGCTAGAGGCAAATGTGTCTCACTTAAGAGAGGCTTCTCGACTCAGCTTTAGTTGTAAAACCTTACAGTTCTTTTTAAAAGGTCCTGCCACAAAACAGTTAAATGGTGTTGATGAAAAGCTGACTGCATGCTTTTTGGTTTTCAAGCCATAGCAGGAAAAAAGCTGTGCTGTTTTAAAATGCCAGCTTTCTGGGCTGTCCTGGCAGCTCAAACTCTGACTCTTTCAGGCAGGATGTCTGGCTATAGAGCATTTGAATGTGGTTTGTGAGCACACTGCTGCAAATTGCTTGCTGGCAGAGACCTTAAATTGCCATAGAGTTGTGGCAATAAACATGGCTACAGCCAGTACCTCTGCCATGAGGCTGGAATCTCAGAAAGCTAAAAAGTAAACTGGATCCAACCACCAAAGCCACAACTTTAATCCTTTCCATATTGCTTAGCAAATTAAAGACTCACGTGGTCAGAAAAAGAGAGATATATAGTGAAGATAGATTGAAATACAAAAAATACCTCTGTTTTACAGTGTGTTAAAGTCAAATGTATGTTAGTTTGAGGAAGAGGTTTTGCTTTTATTTCCACAGGAAATGAGAGGGTGTGGATTCATTTTGCGTTAAGAAAATTCAAGTTTGATCAAAGAATACCACCTGAGAAGTCTCCAGTACGAACAGATGGCCCAGATGTCAGAATTCTACATCCAGAACAGATTCAAGACTGCTTCTTGAGATGATCAAGCCTCACAGGATACTCCAGTCAGGACTTGATCATAATTCTAAATTTTCTTTAGGTCTCCATAAGATTATCAGCACCCCAACCAGCAAGAAATAGCCTGGAAAACTGCACCCATATTCCCAACAAATGAACTATGGATATTTTCCTTTGTTTAGAATGTTGGTTACAAATTGTTATGGCTAATGGTCAGAAGAAAAGCTAAATAAAGACTATTAGATTCAGAGTTCTTATTTTTTTCTTAAGATGCAGAAGTGGTATGGGACAATGATCTGTATTCTGTCAATTATATTTTAATAGAATGCTGATTGGCCAGTAGCCAGGCAAGAAGTATAGGCGGGACAACCAGGCAAGAAGTCAAGGAAGGTCCACAAGAACAGGATAATTCTGGGAAGAGGAAAGTTTATTCTGCAGTGTGACACAGCCAGAGAAGAAGTAAGATCTGACTGCCAACCGGAAAATGGTACCGAGCCACGTGGCTAGCATAGACAAGAATAATGGGCTAATATAAGGTATAAGAGTTAATATGAAGCCTGAGCTAATGGGCCAATCAGTTTACACCTAATATAGAACTCTGTGTGATTTATTTGGGACTTAACAATTACAGGAACTAGGCAGGACAGAAAGCTCAGTCAACAGTTCTGTTTGTGCTACTTCCATACAGTTACACACACAATTTTCTTTACTTTTCAATTTGCCTTACTTCCCATGGTTACAGTGTTTCTTGGATGAGTTTCTTGAGTTATTTTTTAATCAGCTCTATTATAATATAATCATAGTATATATCAAATATATTGGGCTAATATATTAAATCATTATATATATTAGAATTCTTTTTGTTGTTTTTATTTATTTGGCTGTTTTGCTCTGTTTTTGATATTTTGGGGGATAAATTCTAATCATAGTGCATGCTGGGTTATTTGTATAGTTATGAATTACACCCAAAACTTTGATTTCTTTGAGCCTATGTCTAACTATTATCTCAGATTTTCATTGAACATCTGATTTTGACTATCATTCTCCTGAGTGCTGGCAAGACACACAGCTTAAGAGACTGTATTTTTGTTTGTTTGACTGGCTGTTTGGTTTCTCTCATATATATAATGTCCTTTCAAAGATTTTCACAGAGTTTTATAATATCTCACCTCTGAGAATCTTCATCCATTCTCTAAACTAACTCAGCTTTGTGCATACATTTAAAGGGGTCATAGCCAATTTGTTCTTTCTAAATATTATTTTTTAAATGGTGTTCCTCTGACATTTCATTGACTTACCATTTACAAGACTTTTACAGAAATATATTTCTTCTTCTTACAACAAATAATATTCTCAGTTACTTCATGGTTATGTGTGGGATTCTGTGCCTAACTTTTTTCTACATGCTAGGATTTGATATGGATTTGCCTTACAAAGATTTTATATAAGTTGTCCAAAATGCAATGTTAGTTTACATATGTAGCTGTCTTGTTGTGCTAGGAGATACTATTTCCTTGTAATTAATGATTATTTCTGGCTCTTAAACTTTTTATGCCCCGTCTTCCTCAATGGTCCTACAAGATCTGAGAATGTGAGGGCTGTATATATTTTACCTTGAGGTCTAAGATTTCTGTAGCCTCATTATCTGCACAGAGGGGAGGTATGTATTTGTGTATGTGTGAATGTGTGTATGTGTTAATAATCTGCTGAAAATTTAGAAACTTCTTTTATGAAACTTGAAAGATGTCTTAATGCATGAGTATAATGATGAATCATTAGGAATCTGATTAATACTATACCCATATAGCAGCACAATAAAAGTAGGCTATCTGCTTTGACTTATAAAATGTCTAGATGAAACTTTTTAACTAAAATTTGACAGTGTATAGGTTTCATGTTTTGCAGAAGGTCCTAATTGCAGTTCGAATATTATCCCATGATATTTATAGCACTATTTTAACAGTTAGCATATCTTTCCAGTGCAATCATTGTAGGTCACATTTTCAATACTTGAATATGACTCATGATTACTTTTCTCTTTTGGCAGCTTGATTAGCAATTTCTAGTATTATGAAAATGAGCCATGTGGTATTAAACTTCCAAGTCCATGGAGCTTGCCATATTCTGTGATCTAAGAATGCTGTGTCTTTGGAAATAGGATACCATCATCACATTCTGGAGAATGTTGAAGAGCAATGAGAACATCATGTAATGTTTGTTAGTCAGATGAGGTAATGGAAGTTGGGAAAGAAAACATCTACTCACTGTTTATTGAAAGGCAAACTTCTGTAGTCATAATGGAAATTGGTATGGAAGTTTATTTATAGCTGCAAAATAGATCTACCACATGATCTAGCTATACTGTCCTTGGGTATATTACTAAGAGATTCCATATCTTACTCTAGAGATAATTGTTCATCCATGATCATTACTGTGAATACTCACAACACCCAGCAATAGAAATAACCTTTATGTTCATCAATTATCAATAGAGTATTTTCAGCTTTTAAAAATCAGAACATGTTCTGTTATCTTCTCCAATTTCTTTCTTCAAAGACTTGAACTTTTTGTCATACATGTCTTTCACATGCTATGTTATAGCTACCCTAAGATACTTTATATTGTTTATCACTATATTTGAAGGTTGATGTTTCCCTGATGTTTTATTAGACCTTTCCCATGAATGGGTGTTGGATTTTGTCAAAGGGTTTTCTAGCATCTAATGAGGTGGGAATTTTCCTTTCAGAAACTCAGTAGGTAGATCATGAGACTATTAATATCAGGATCATGGATTTGAGCCCTGTGTTGGTCACCAGATGATGAATGATTAATAAAAACCCAGAGAGAGAAATTGGGGTTCAACCTGAAGACCTGTAAAGGAAAGCAGCCAGCCACTGGCTCTTACCTCAACTTCAGTCTGAAATGGTTATCCTTCTTTCAGGAATCTCAGAATGAGACTGAGAGAGCTGTTTCTTCCCATTTTATAATCTTCTTTAGGGCTGGGATTGAAGGCATGTACTGCCCGGTTTTTATGGCAAACTTGTGTGGCTACTGGAATTAAAGGTGTGTGTTATCACTACCTGGTCCATAAGGCTGGCCAGTGTGGCTGCTTTGCTTTTCTGGTCTTCAGTCATACTTTAATTATTAAAGTATAAGGGAAATTCCATTGCGCTGCGATTTCTTTCATAGCTCTTGTACTGTTTGAACAAGAAGGCTAATAACATTCTTTTAGCTAATCTTTTATTCAGCCACCTTTCTAAAGAAGTTTATCAGATATAGGAGTTCTTTGATAGAATTTTTGGGGTCACTTATGTAAACTATCATGTCATCTGCAATTAGGCACACTTTGACTTCTTTTCCAATTCTTATCCACTTGATCTCCCTGTGTTGTCTTATTGCTGTAGCTAGAACATCAAACACTATATATAATAAAGTGGATGCCCCTGTCTTGTTTCAAGTTTTAGCAAAATTGCTTTGAGTTTCTCTCCATTTAAATTGATGTTGATGTGCTGTATATTACTTTTATCATATTTACGTATGTTCTTTGTATTCCTGAACTTTCCAAGACCTTTACCATGAAAGGGTGTTGGATTTTATCAAAGGCTTTTTATCTTCTAATGATAAAAGAAATCTGGCTATATTCCTTCTATTTCTATTTCATGGAATAATTTGAGGAGTATTGGTATTAGCTTTTCTTTGAAAGTTTGGTATAGTTCTGTGCTGAAACTCTTCGACCCTGAGCTTTTCTTGGTTGGAGGCTTTTTAATGACTATTTGCTTCCTTAATGTTTGTGTGTCTATGTAAATTGCAAATCTGGTTTAATTTTTCTCACGATATCTATTAAAATTTGTTCATTTCTTTTAGTTTCTTCTAAATTGTGGAGTACAGGTTTTTGAGGTGTGATTTCCCTGGGAAGGAGAATTCACAGAGATATCCTGGGTCGACTTGGGGTGGGAGGGGTGTGAACTTGGTGGGATAGAACGAAGGGAAGACTCAAAAGTAGGGCATTTGATTAGAAACTTGGTTCAAGGACAATTCCCATAAGTATGTCCACAGCTAAGACTTCTAGCAGCTGTGGATACTAAACTGACTGGCCATCTCCTGTGATCAAACTGGTGACTACTCCAATTGTCATCAGAGATCCTTCATCTAGAAACTGGTGGAAATGAATAAACAGACCCACTGGCAAATGTTAGACCAAACATAGGGAATCTTGCTGAAAAGATGGAAGATTGGAGGACCCTGAGCAGTCAAGTGCATCATAACAAAACCCATAGAAATAACTAACCTGGCTCATAGGAACTCATAGATTCTAAAGTAACAATCAGGGAGCCAGCAAAAGACCGACGTAGGACTCCTGCACATTTGTAATAGCTGTATAGTTTGGTATACTTATGAAACTGTTAACAGTGAGAGCAGGGCCTGTCCCTAATGCTTTTACTGGCTCTTAAAATCTTATAATTCCAGGTGATAATTTATGGATTTGTCATTGTTGGCCGGGTATTTTATTCTTTGATTTCTATTTCTGCTCTGGATTTTCAAAAAGTGTGATGGATGTATGTTTCCTGTTTTACCTACCTGCTCAGCTGCTGTGCTCACAGGCAATGCCTGATGGCATTGGAGGCCAGGATATTGGGATGAGTTGGGGAGAGTGAATTGATGGAGAAGATCTTTGTGATGGGGTCACATTAGAAAAAGAGAATACAAGACCTTTCTTCCTGTAGAGCTAGAGATGAGAATGCAGGACTTCAGGAGCAGTAGAAGTGTGGGTTTACTTTCAACACTTTTGCTGCCCTGGGAAGAAGGGCCCTTGGTATATCAGGTGGTGCCTGCTGGGGATCAGGTCTGGGAACACACAATAAGTAGGGTGAATAACATTAGCAGAAGAAGATTAGTGGGATCCACTGGAGATGGGGGTAGGGGGATGGAGAGGGTGCCATGGGGGTTGGCTATACAGGTGAGAATTAGACTGAAGGATTGGATTTAGGGGCACAAATAGTTCCCCCAGAGTTGTTGACTGGGACAGAGCAACTGAGTGTGGGGAGGGATGTTGGGAAGGGACAGATTGTGGAATTCATTTGAGATGTGGGCACAGTGGTGGTGGTGTTTAAAGCTGCAGCTAATAGTCTGTAGCATCTCTGGGAGTGAAGCTAGGGGATTTAATTTGGAGGTGAGGAAGGTGTGGTGAGGGTCCTCAATTAGTTCGTCACTTCCCCTGTTCTTTCTAGACAATGTGTTCCCATTCGCAGGGTTGGAAAATGGGATGATTGTGGGAGACCACATGACTCAGTTTCCATCTGGAGTCAATTCTGACTTAAAGAAGTCATTTGAGTTCAAGCTTGCCTGCTCTGCCTGCATCCTTGATGGCTGTGAGAAATTTCTAATTAAGCCCAAGGAAAAGAGCATTTTGCCCATGAGAAAAAGACCCACAATCTTGTAGAAAGAATTCTGCTGATGCCAATCCTTAAGAACATGGAGAGAGATATTGAAACTCTTTACTCAAGAACAGGAATAGTCTTGTGGTTAAATACTGACTAACTGTATATGCTGTACTTTGTTCTGCTTTTGTATTTAAGCAAGCTTTGAAATAAACTCAGGGCTGTTTAGCTGTTTTAACATGACAAACCAGACCTCCCAACTCTATTTTGTGTTTTCTGTCTCAGCTTATTTCGTCTGACATTTCCTTAGCCTTAGTGTGCCCCCAATCCAGGAACCCTGGCTGACTTTGTGAGAGCAGGTTCCTACAGATGATGGGATGAGTTGTATGAAGGAAGGCTGGGGAGAAAAATCTGTGTTCTACTGGGGATGGAGTCAGGAGAAAGGAAACCACTGTGGGTTCCCTGCTATAGAGCTGGGGATGAGACTTTGGGATAAGATGATCTCAGGAAGAGCAGCATTTTTTTGTTTTGTTTTATGTTTATTTTTATATCATTTTTGTTTACTTAATTTTAATTTCAAGTTCTTTCCTCAGTCCTAGCCAACCTACTTGAATCAATTTTAATAATTCTTCATTTTTTAGTTAGGGTTTTAGTAATGAAATTATTATTTAGTTTTAGATTTTATTTCACCCTACTATTTTACAAATAAGTGAGAAAGAATTATAGTAGGTATCTTGTTAAATTGTAACTAAATATAGTTTGACTTCATAAACCCTCAAACAATATATTTTATGGGAATCTCATTAGTACAATCTTATAGAAGGTCATTTCAAAATTTGTTTTGCCAGGTTTCATTGAATTCTACCCTTGAACTTGAGTTTTTCTGGAATATTTAAGTTCAAGGGAATAGAATATGGGTTGACTTTGTCTGGCTAACATATTTACACCAGGCTACTCCAAGGGACTTTATGCTCATTTATGGACTATTTCATGAAATTATAAAAAATTACCTTTTCCAGTGAAAAATTAAACTTCTCTACTTTTTAAGGATTTAAAAGTAAAAAATACTCACCTTTAAATTCTTTACATCCTTAAACTGTTTTGGCCATCAAATTGTCTACAAACATTCCTATGTTTAAAACATTGAAGAAATTAATTTATTTTCTTCTGTTCTCCAAGAAGGTTTAGCAACAGTGTATTGCAACTTCACGTCACCTCAAATTTAGTTACCTTTATTCTACAGTCCTTTTTTGTGAAATTTTTATGCCCTCCCACTAAAATTGATTGACTATAAGTAAATGGCAATATATTTATTTAATGAATAAATGCAGAAATATATGTTTTCCTTAGACACAGTAAATGTAGAATCACCTTATAGAATACAATACCTATTGTATAAATAAAACAGTTTATCTAAATTGCTATGGACCTTCAGCATCTTTTATTGTTTAGAATAAATAAGGGTATTAATGAACTACAAGCAAAATTTAATCTCTATTTTATATTGAAGCATGGACTTACTCTTGTGGAGTTTTATTTACTTTGTTATTCTCAGTTCATATTTTCCATTATCCCTACTATATTAAAATATTGGTCTTGATTTGGAAAAGCAGCTCATAATAATAGTCTTAATGATAGCATTAATATAGCTTTCAAGTATTATAGCATGAGCTTGTCCTAATCTCTGAACGAAATAAGTCAATCAGACATCTTTATACTTCAGAAAATAACAGAACAGCTAGCAAAATGACCAACAGAGGTTTGGTTCAAACCAGATTTTTAAAAATCTCTCATCTTTTCCACTTTTACAATATGTTCATACTCCACTGGAAGTAAACTTTTATTGGGAAAACAAATGGTAAAGCATGGAGATAACAGCCACTTCTCCTCCCAACAGCAGTGGGATGAAGAAGATTAAAATAGCATGTCAAAAATAGATAAAGCAACTGAAGAGTCTCAGTTGACAACAAAGCTGGGGCACAATGCAGGGGGTCCAGACAACTTTTATATAACTTAGCCATCCTATTGGGATCTCAGGCTTCTCTAGGATCCAGAATATATACTACACTATGTTTTTGATGTGTCAGCTTCATAGTTTGTTTTTTCTAAGAACAATTTTGCAATATTCTTTTTAATACACACATGAAATCAAAAGACTAAAAGCATGCCATGATACTCTGTGCATATACAATCAGTAGAGTACAATTAGTTCCTAATTTATTTATTTAGAGCTCTTAATGTCTCACTGACATCATCTTCTTTTTTCTTTTAAATTCTGTTGCTTAATTTTGTGTTGTTCCTTCTTTAATACTAAAGAAATATGGAGCAAATTAAGTCTACACAATGTTTACAAATCAAAACATTTTTTGAAGTATGATAGGGTGTCACTTGGGTATATTCCCAAGAGTGGTATTGCTGGATCCT
>LOEQ01010168.1:36964-53899 GCA_001685075.1 Bramus lutescens | reverse complement strand
TATATATATATATATCTGCTGAAAGTTGAAAGAATTAATATTTAAGAAAATCATACATTTGCTGTAGGAAGTCTTACAGCCAGTGTTTACCTGTCCACTGGGGAGTGTCCTCTTATACTATATATGCCAATGTAGAGCATGTGTCCGGCTTCTCTGTTCCAGTTGTGGGATTCGTTTTCTAATCTCCATTCAAAAAGAGGATTCTGATTTGTGAGTCTACCCCTTAATAAATAAACATATATTTCTCAATTCTGAGCTAGTGTGTGATTTCTTTAAAGCGTCCATCCACATACATTGATAAAATAGAACAATTAGTAAACCATATCAAGTGATTGCTCCTCTGGAGTTTTGTTGAAAAAAAAAAGGGTGCCACTAGTTTGTTCCTGGCCTGTTGGCTAGTTTAGAACTGAAATAATCACAGAGAAACACATTCTTTAAAGCACTGCTTGGCCATTAGCTCTAGCTTCTTATTGACTAACTCTTACATCTGAATTTAACCCATTTCTATTAATCTGCGGATGGCCACGTAGTTGTGGCTTACCAACTAAAGTTTCAGATTCTGGTCTCCAGTGGGGTTACATAGCATCTCTTTGACTCTGCCCTTCTTTCTCCCAGCATTCAGTCCAATCCTCCCTGCCTAGCTTTGCTCCACCACACCCTACTTTGTTATAAGCTCAAAGCAGTTCTTTATTCATTAAGCAATAAAAACAACACATAGTCAGAAGGATCTCCCACACCATTGAAGTTTATAGTATCAGGGAGATGAAAGTTAGTATACAAAAGAATATAAGTATTTTAGAAAACATATTTTCAACAAGTGTAAAGTACACGGATTAAAGAATATAAGAAATGAGGTTGTTAGTGGGTAGTGATGATGCATGCAGTAGATCCCAGCACTTGGGAGGCAGAAACAGGTGGATTCAATGAGTTCTAGATCAGGCTGGTCCACAAGAAATGAGGTTGCTCATCTAGACAGAGTATCAAGATAAAAATTTGCAAGGGGAATGGGATAAGAGATATTCATACCATGGTAAGAATAAATAAGAAATAAGTACACACTTTTGATATACTTATTGGGTTTCTCTGTGTAGTCTTGACTGTACTCAAACTCACAGAGATCTACCTGCCTCTGCATTCCCAGTGCTGTGAATAAAGGAATGTACCATCACCACCACCCAGAAAAAAATGAATGTATCTTAAGCATTTTATAACTAAGAACCAATGAATAGAAGGATATCTTTGCAGACCATTTAGAAAGTAAAAGTAATCAGAATAAACTTTAATAAAGATAATTTGATGAGCTTTGCAAGCTCCAGTGAGTATCTATTGACTTTTGCTTGCCAGAAACAACTCTAACTGCATCGTAGAACAGCCAGATTATGAGATCAAATGAGGACTTTAACAGGCGTGGAAAGGGAAGTGATATGTTTATATCTTATTTAATTTTAAAATACAGTTACATCTTAAAATAGTCAAATATTTCTGTATAAACCATTCAGGGCTCAAAGTTGGAAGAATGACCAAAATTAAATCTTAATTTTTATAAGTGAATAAATGTGATCCAAATGCGTCTATCAGTAAATTTTTCAAAAGACGCATGCTGTAAACATGCGTCTTTTGAAAAGCTACAACTGTTCACCCATATGAATGGACTCCTTAGATTTCTCTTTGGGCTTAATTATAGACCACTGACAGAAATAGCTTTTTAGTATCAAGTGTAGTATGGTGTTAAGCCATTTTAGCTTTTGCACAAGCATGTTGTACATCTGGCTGATAAAGGAGAAAAAGTTACAGCGTACATCCCTTTAAATTGCATCAATACCAATGTCACCATCCCTGCTGTCAGACTTCACAGTTTAAATTTTTGATATACTTACAGACTTCAAATATATCACACTGATGTCTTCATCTTCATCTTCTTTCTCAACACCGGAAGAACCTTCTTCCTCTGCTTTCTTCAACCATTTAATAACTGGTTCTGCTTTGACTCAAATTTCCTTCGTGAGACGTGTTTCTTAGAGGCCTTTTCCAATGACCTAGTCTTCTAAAACATCTGTATCATACATCTACTTCCAGATGTGTAGAATCCTAGAGATCATCAGAGCTTGATGCATTGCTACCACATATTCTAAACCATGAGGAACATATACCTAAGCCTTTTGTTGCTGTTTTTTAAAAAAAATTAGGAAATGGTGTGTGTATTACTTGATTTGCACTTTTATCTTCTTATTAAGAAAAACTAAATTCAAAATGAGAAAATCTGTGGCTTTCACATCCATTCTTTTTTGTGTCAGTAAAAATTTCTTTATGGATGAATCAATAATGCCCTCTTCTTTCTTTTGCTATTTGTATTTTTTTATTCATTTTAAATACCAACAACAGTTTCTCCTCCCTCCTCTCATCCCACTCCTCCCCCAACTCCTCCCAAATCAATTAACATCCACTCTCCAGAAAGGGTTAGGCCTCCCATGGGGAATCACCAAAATCTGGCACATTAAGTTGAGGCGGGACCAAGCCCTTCCCCACTGCATCAAGGCTCAGCATGTTATCCCGCCATATGGAATAGGCTTCAAATTGTTAACTTCTGCACCAGGGATAGGTCCTGGTCCCACTGCCAAAGGTCCTTACAGACAAGGTTACAAACTTTCTCACATATAGAGGTCCTAGTTTGGTCCCATTTAGGCTCCCCAGCTGTTGATATAGAGACCATGAGCTTTCCCTAAGTCCATTATTATAATAACAAGATCTGAAAACAACTTAGATGCTGCTCAATGGAAGAGTTTATTTAAAAAATGTGGTACATTTACACAATGGAGTATTACTCAACTGAAAAAACAATGACATCATGAAATTATCAGGCAAATGGTTGAAATTAGAAATCATCCTGAGTAAGGTAATATAGACTTAGAAAGACAAACATGGTATGTACTCACTCATTAGTAGATAGTTGTAATGCCCTCTTCTTTCTTTTCTTTAACAAAATCAATCAGGTTGTTGACAAGCACTTTTATAGTTCTTTCCAAATCATTGTTGAGTATTAGAACCTTTGTATGGTCACCAACTTCATTAATTCTGTACCTCTGAGCTTGCTCAGTTGTACCTTCCCCCAGCCATCATGTTCCTCCTCATCCACTACATATGGAGGATGGTACACCTTTTAAGTTAAGATCTTTGAACCTAGAATATTCTTAGTTGCTGAAAATTGGAGAATGCAAGCAGTTGTAAAGAAATTACTCAACCATTAATAAATGGAATATTTTAAAAGCTGTATCTCTGGTTTCTCTCTGTCAAGATTGGCCAATGGTAATTCTTGTCATTCAAAGGGAAATTGATGAATAAATGATCATGTGACATCCTTATTAGAAGCAAAAATTACCTGCAAGACCTGTGGTTTTAAGAAGTTTCATCATTTGGAATTTTGTACATTTGCCCCAAAATATAACCTTTTGAGTCATGTGCATGGCACATTGGATGCTCACAAAATAGAAATTGCTCACAAAAAAAATGTATTTTGTGCTTGATGGTTTCTTTGTACTGAGAGAAAGGCTTACATATTTGTTTAAATGGTAAATTCTGAATCTATTTGAGAGGAACAGAAAAATGTACACTTAATTTCTACCTAAAACAGAACAATTTTTCAGTTTTAATGCTTAAATTATAATTTAAAGATGTTTAGGCTTACTTTATTTAGGGTTTAAAGTATTCTCCCACACCAATTCTCCAATATTATAGTTTATTTTAATGCCTTTTAATTTAGATATAATAGCTTCTAACTCAGATTAGGTAGATATCTTGCCAAAATTCATGTTACTTCGTTTCAAGCTTGATCCAATCCATACAGTTATCTTATTTGAAGAGAAAGTTAAAACATATAATGGGTTAACTTTATCAGGCCAATATTTAGGTGAGAACTTTAAGATAACTTTGGAGGTAACCTGAAGTTAAGCAGTTTAATTAGATTACTGTAATATGTAGAGGTTGGATAAAATAGATAAAATAAATTTAAATATATTTATTTACTTATTTGTGGATTAGAGGCAGGGTCTCTTTTGTAGCCTAGCTTAGCATCATGATTCTCCTAACTCTGAAGTATTGGAATCGTGGATTGTGACAATAGCAATAGTTCAAAAGAAAAATATGTTAAATAAGTAATTGAAATGGCCTTATAACTGGAAAAAAACTGATGATTACCTGTGATAGATATAAACTGTAACTTCTTATACTTCATTAAATAAAAATGACATTTTCTAGAAAACAAATATATTTGCATGTCCACGTCACTTCTGGTAATTTCCTCTGATGTATATTTACTTACAAATCTTATCATTTTACTGAAATGTCTATTATATGTTTAGAACATTATAGTCTGAAAAACAAAAAAAACTTTATAAATTTGCAATAAATAAAATGTATTTTAGATTATTTTCTATTTTAAAACAACCAACATTGTTTTTCACAATATTTCATAAAATAATATATATTATACTGGAAAAGAAAAATCACATTTTAAAATATGAGAATTGCCCATGTTTATATTGAGTGTAACTGGTTTCAAATCTAACCTGAAATAATGTTATATTTACTATTCCATGCACCAGCACTGCATAGTTTCAAAATATGATCTTTTTATTTGTTAGCTTATTTTTTCAGATAAAATGTATAATTCAAGAAAACTAATATTGCCTATTTCATGGCCAACTTAAAAGTTTAATTAAAACAATGAATACAATATTTCTCAATATACTTAAGGACTGTATGAATTGTTTAATCATGATTCATAATTAATGAACTGCAAGGTCTTTAGTTGCAAATACAATCACCTGAAAATTCTGATCATAAACATAAAGAAAATAACATAGAAGTACTATTGGACAAGTGATCCATATTTTTCTTCCTTAGACATAATACAAAAACGAGTTATCTTTAGTTGACTTTTGTCCAACACAGTCTGAACTTATTTAAAGAAAATAGATACCTTTAAAAGTTTATCTATTTTCAGTGCAATGGAAACAGACACAAATAAAAAGGCCCATCTGATTCAGCATTCAAAACAATGTTAAAGTTGCTGGCTGAGACGATCCAGTCTTACAAAATACTCCAGCCAAGAATTAACAATTATCCTGATTTTCTCTAGGTTCCCCCAATGATTTCAACGTCCCCAGCCATAGGAAAGAGTCCAGAAAATAATAACAATGCCCATATTCTCAAAAGTTGGATAAATGCATGTTCATTATTATTAAGGGGGGATTGGTTACAACTCTTATTGGTTATAGTCGAAGAAAGCTAAACAAAGGAGATCAAATCCAAAAATTTCTTTCTAAATAAGAAAGGGGGATATGGTATAGGTGTGATAGAAAAAAGGTAGATTATTGAATCTACTTTAATCCAAAAATACATTATTGATCTTGAAGAGATTTAAATTGGTTTGAAATTTGTACATGAATACAATTTTAAAGTTAATTCTGATATACTGCATGTGTGTATGTGCTTTTCTATGCTTGTTTAGATTATTGTGCCTATTCAGCTCATTTAAAAATGCAATGCATAATTAAAAAAACACAGATTCATAATCATCTATAATACCAAAACTTATTGTCATGTTAGATATGTTTTCAAGGTCATACACAGATATATTTTGATGGATAGATAATCTTTAAATAATTCAAAAATCTACAGAATAAGGCATCTGATATGATTAATAAACTAAGGCTTTTCATGACAGTGAGATTCATTTGCTTTGACAGTACCAATCTACTTGCAAAAAGGATTAAAGAGCACCCATATAGATTTTTCTTTCTTTATGACAAAATCTAGTCACTTGAGCAAAGAGACTGTGCTTGCCTCAACCGATGACAGTATAATGTCCAGTCATAATGAGCAGGATAAAAAAAATGCAACTTTAAAACTTTGCCAAGACAAGATAAAGTTGGTTCAAAATTCACTGCTTTTCAAAATTTTTTGTCAGATATACTAGCACTCTAGACTAAAGTTGAATGCCCTAATGTTGAATAACAACATTATATGACTATTCAGCTCTTTTTCATCATCTCTTAATTTTGAAAGTTGCTTGTCCTATACTTTCTGTTTCTCAGGAAATATTATATTCTTTTTATGTGCTTGACATGGTTGAAGACTAAGTAGTTAAAATTATAGTTATCTATAATCATTGTATACAGTAAATTAGGTATGAAACTCTTAGACTACTCTGGAGTGAACAGCTGATGAAGCTTTTTTTCATCTCTAAGTTGGCCAACTACAAAAGGACTGGGTATTGTAACTGTAATTTTTATTAATAGTTGTTTTTGTTTTGTATAATTTTGCTATGTTAAAGCTAAACTTTCCATTTTTAGTCAGACAGAAAGGGGGAAACGCTGTGGAATAATCCTTTTGTACACTGTGAAAATGTGTTGCTCTTACTGTTGAGAAAAATTGATAGGTAAATAGTAAAGCAGGATGTTTAGGGCAGAGATAATGCTGGGGAGACGAATGTCAAAGGCTGAGGAGTCTCAAGCAAGACATGAAAAAAGCAAATTAACAGATGAGATAATCAAATCCTCAGGCAGCAAATAGATAAAAATGGGATAATTTAAATTGCGAGAGCTGATTGGAGACAAGTCTAACCTTCCAGGTGAGCATTTGTAATTAGTAGAATATAATAATGAATCATATATTACATAATTAAGAGTCAGTGTTTTGAGAACTGTTTGGTGGGTCAAAAATGTTTGCCTACCTTTTCCAATATTATGTTTTTCTTTAATACATAATAGTCCTATGACAAATAAAGTATGCCTTTAAATGAGTATCTGACAGAAATGAGAATGTTCACATTTAAATCTGTGTTACTGTATCACTGACCAGGTAGTACAGTCAACATCTATCTCAAATGCTGTACCCAAATTTAGATGGAATGTATCTTCATATAATCACTGGCAATTTTTAAGTTAATATAAAATTCACACTTTATATCTCATATCTTGACTAATGGAACTTTTTCTTAATGAGATATTTATCTCAAGACATTTCAAAATATTTTCTGCATATATAGTAAAATTAATCTGTTTTTGTAGCAATGTTTAGATGGTTTTGAATAAGTGATACATTTGATGATATCTCAGATTGTATTATATACATTTATTTATTTATTCAGAATGTATCATAATTGGAGAGCATTTATTCCATCATGAATGAAAGAAAATACCTGTAAAAAATCTTTATGCACAAATATGCTGAGCCATAGTCTATTAACACTTATATAGTCATTCTTGAGTATAGGTAACAAATATATCACAGAAAAAATCCATTCTCTATTCTAATAAAAAACACAATCAACAATTAAAAAATAAAATTTCAAGCTCAATTTTGGATTTCATGTCTCCAAAAATAGATATTTGATGCATTTTTATTTATTGATTGGTCGTTGAGTCCATGCCATCAGAGATGACTTATATTCGAAATTAGTGAGAAATATGTGACTCGGTTATTTTAGCTATTGAAAGTACTGCTCAGCTCCTTTAATGTTTGAGAAGAATATGAGCAATTCTTTAAGTGAATTTGATAGTAGAGATTATGCTTATGTACAAATGACTTTTATTTTCTGTCAACTTAACAGCAGAATTTAAGCATTCCTATCTCCAAGTATTCAAATACACGGTCTTCAAAAATAAAAACTCAATCAAAATGCAACAGTGGATCAATGAACTTATATAATTCTGTAAAATCATAGTGTAAAGGAACAAAATTTTATGCAAAATCTTATAAGTTAAAATAGAAAATTAAAGAATCCATTGCTTTTCTAAATAATGTGTGAATATTAATGTGTTATGTAGCATTCACTTAAGATTTACAATATAAAAGCAAAACTGAAACTTTGAAGACTCATCATCTTTGTTAAAATTATCAGCATTATTCTTCATGATTATGTCACAAAAATATCCACTGTTGCTTTTAGTGCCTGAGAAGTTACATTGGAGAACTGTGTGATATCTGTATAGTAGATTTATTCTTGGTTCTCGGTACTCTATTTTCCTCAGTACTAGAATCTCTGAGAACTGTTCCAATTAGGTGACTCTCCCCATTCTTCCCATACTTTATATAGACATAAGTTAACATCAAACATTTGACACTGCTGTTACATGTTTCTTGGAACAAGCAGCCCAACTTGGTGGTTAGGATATTTTAATATTTTCGTAATTCTTTTGACTTCCATAGGATTCTGTGAGGCATAGCAAGACAACTACAAGATTTTTGAACTTGGGATCATATGCATTACATTAGATGTTTCAAAATTAATATAAAGAATCCCATTTAGAGAGATTGAAGCCCAACAGGTTAACAACAGAGCACAACTGAAAACTGCCTGCAGGTTTGGTTTCTTTGTTAATAGGATCTGTCATAAAGCTTAGTTAAAAATCACTCAGATTCTTAGACATAATATTAGAAATAAAAATATTTTATTGATATTTCAAAAATATTATTTCCCTTATAATTAAATTTGAGAAGGAAGCAGTACTTGCTGTGTGTTTTTATATAAAATATAGGAAAATCCTAGAATAGAGAAACTTGTTTTCAAGAGTAGAAACAATATTTCCCTAANATATATAAGTATATAGTTTAATATATGCTCCTTGGAGGTAGAAAATGGATGATATTGACAGAAAGCTACCAGCTAGAGACCTCTCCTGAATTTAGAGTGAGAATAAGAATAGCAAATCATGTCTACACTATTGGTTCCAGGAAGTTGTCTCTTAGGTTAATGCATTCAAGGCTATTTCCCACTTTCTTTTCTATCAGGTTCAATGTATCTGGATTTATGTTGTGACCTTTGACCAATTTGGACTTGAGTTTTGTACAGAATGATAGATATGGATCTTTTGGCATTCTACATGTCAATATCCATTTATGGCAGCACCATTAGTGGAACATGCTTACTTTTTTTCCGAAGTAAAAGTTTGGCTTAATCAAAAACCAGGTGTTCAAATGTATGAGGATTAAATCTGGGTCTTCTATTTGATTTCCTTAATAAGTCTGTCTGTTTTTACGGCAATTAACAAGGGGCTTTTGGTGTGGGAGGTCCTTTTATATATCTTTTGCTTTTCTTGGTTAATAAATAAATATGCTGCCTTGGGCAGTGATAAGGCAGATTAGAGCTAGGTTGAAAAAAGCTAAACTGAATGCTTGGAAAAATAAGGCAGAGTCAAGCAGAAGTCATGTAGTTGCTTCCAGGGACAGACTTGCAGGAACCTTGCCAGGGAGCGACAGCCACGTGGCAATACACATGAATTGAAACGGGTTAACCAAAGATATGAGCTAGCTAATAATACACTTAAGTGATTGGCCAAACAGTAATATAGATAATATAGTTTCTGTGTGATTATTTTGGTACTGAGCAGCCAGGAACAAACCAGCAGCTTCCTACAATAGGTTTTGTTGTAGCCCCAAGGCCCTCTTCAGGGTTTGGTTTGGATGCTTCACCAGGCAAAAAAGCACTTCCCACTTAGGGTATCTGAGGATGATTGAACCCTCTCACATGAATTCTGTTCCAAACTAGTCTTTTTATTCTTCTGGCTCTACTCTAATTCTCCTGTCTCATTTCTAATTTTTCTGAGCTTCTTCTCCTATAGTCTAAAAAATTCTCACTCTTACAGGAACCACGAAGTGATAAGAAATTACTAGTGTTACCAGTCATTGGTCAAGGGTACATTCCTTGGGTAAGTGATAAGGAATCAAGCCCTTTACCATGGCAACACAAGGCTCCAGGTTAAAGGAGTAAGACTGTGACAAGATGGGGGCAGGAGCAAAGGCCAGTGACAAAATTTGACATACAGGTCCATATAGAACAACTAATAAAAACCCAGAGTCAGATATTGGAGTTCAACCCAAAAATCAGAAAAGCAAAGCAGATGAGCCACTAGAAAAGTCGTATCTCTACCAAGGCTGGGCAACCACAGACTAAGCAAGCTGAGCCTCCCCATCTCTCCTCTCATTTTATATTCCTTTATAGTGCTGGGATTTAAGGCATGACTCCCTAGTACTTGGACAAAAGATGTAGGCCACCACTTGGATTTGTTTCTGCACTGATTTTGTGTAGCCCCAGGTGGCCTTGAACTCATAGAGATCCATCTGTCTCTGTCTCCCAAATCCTGGGGTTAAAGGTGTGTTTCACTATTACCTGACCTGTAGTGGCTTTAGCTTTATCTCTGGTCTTCAGACAAGATTTATTCATTAAAATTCGAATAAAATATCACTATAGGTGTATTGTCAATTGACTTGTCAATGAAGAATTATCATGGTTTTCTTAGGCTGCTTTGCATAGTAATTTTAGACACCTGAGACTCTGACCCCGTGTATACATGTAAAAGTTTAAACTCATGATCTGTTTACAAAAATCCTTCAGTCTAGTTTGAACTTACACTGAGGTAAAAGTGAGCTAATTGTGTGTAGTTGGTCTGAGGAAAATGGAATAAATCCGGCTTTTAAGCGTCTACAGTCCTTGTGGGGCAAATAGATCTAGTTTTGAAGCATATCCTAGTATATTTTCTATATATCAAAATTATACAGATAAATAAAAAAATAATCTTCCTGACTACCCACAGATATATGTGCCCATAAGATTGAGGTGTAAGCATGAAATTGCATACACACATCACGTGAGATTAAACCATAATGCAGGTATTGGGAGACACCAAGCTGAATTAGCAAATGTGAACAATAGTTTCCCGAGTTGATTGTCCTACAGTCTTAGCCTGGACAGGTTTAGCCTCCAGCAGAGAATCACTTCTCTACAGGGTTGACATCCTAACACTAGTTGCCATCTGCTAGAATTCTCCCAGCCTCCACTTACCAACATTAAGTGATTTTCCTTACTATTTCTCTGAAATCAGTGATGACGATTCCTCTGGCAGTTTTTTCATTATACAGGATAGTTTTACCTTTCTTGAATTCATTTTTGCTTTTACATACGAAGTTTATTAGTGTTATTTCAAGGCCTTAAACAATTGTGCTGGGATTTTAATGGAAATTACATTGCATCTATAGATTGGTTTTAGTAAGGTGGCCATTTGTACTATATTATTCCTACTGGTTGAAGAGCATGGGGGATATTTCCATATTTTGATATCTTCTCCAAAAATTGAAGCTCTTGCCATATAGGTCATTCACTTGCTTAATTAGAGTTATAGCAAGATTTTTCAGATTTATTTAAAGTTATCATAAAGGGTAATGACTCTCATTTTTTTTCAGCCCATTTATCATTTGTATACAGGAGGGTTGCTAATTTTTTAATTAATCTTGTATCCAGACATTTGGCTAAAGGTGTTTATCAGCTATAGGAGTTCCCTGGTAGACTTTTTTTGGTTACATAGTTATACTATCATATCATAACTGAATAATGATGTTTTAGATGAATGATTAATAAGTATGACCTCATGAAATAGTTTACATAATTATTTTTAAAAAGCTTTTAACTTTTCATAGCATTTAATCAATGTATCTATTACAATTACAAAATTTTTTGTAAATAGTATTACCAGTGATGTGAAATTAACTTTTTAATAAACAACTGGACTTCTAGTGTAAACAAAGCCACAGTCAAAATTTTAAGGTAGTTTTTTTGTTCAATATGAGGATGATGGAATACTATAGAAAACTCATTTTTGAGAGTAGTAAGTTCTTATTATATATGTGAGAAAACTAAGGAACAAGACCAAAGAAATATATATTTGTAATGTCATAATGAATTATATATTCAATAAAATGATAGCAGTGTTCCCACCCTCAGAATAGACAGCATTTCTAAAAGCAAATTATTCTTCCTATAATTTGATATCAAAATGTAGTTGTAATTAGAGACCTATATGTACCTGCAATTGCAGATATATAATCATTTCTTAGCTTTCAACTTCTAATTTCTAATCATAAAATCTATAACCTCGAAAGAGAAGGAAATGTGGAACTTTTGATTTTATTCTGAAAGATTAAGTTGTTACCTAAGGTCAAGTCAACTCTTAACATCAAGCCAATTCATTATAAATTGATACTGAAGTTCATTTGCAATTTATAAATATGATCATGTTATTCTGAAAACTTTGAGCTATGAATACAATAAATCATTTGAGTATGGCTCCTTTTAGAGTTAAAATGTGAGGAGAAATCTAACAGATATCAGAAATTCCATTTTATGTCATCAGTTTACAGTCCACACTCTGATTATTATTCATTGGCTTTGTCTGAAATTGAAAGAGTGTGATGTTTATCAACATATAATGGTGTTTGTTCATTACATTGATTTTTATTATGAGTTTTCACAATTTGAAATAATAACCACAAAAGCACCCCAAATGGATATTTGATTGTTCATTGTTTATGGCATCTGTAGGAAATGTGTTGGCATGACATTCACAACTAACATGGTTTATTTAAAATTAAGAGGAAAATGGTACTAATTATAAACATTGTCTCTAATGGAGCTTTGTAGTTTACATAATTACATTTTGTAAAGGAAAAAGGCAAGCCTGATCTGAGTTCATTTTTCCATTAGAAAGGATCTGACTGTCTTCTCCCATGGCACCAGCTGTGCAGCTCTGAGCATGAGATCAGTGTGCTTCCTTTCAATAGCTTGCAGAGACACTTTACTTTCCAAGATCTGTCTCTTGCAAATGTTCCAGGGGAAAGATAATTTTTCTCTCTATAGTAAAATGCAGAGGACTAGTTCTGCCCAGAAATTTTCTTCTCAAGTGAAGTTCATTCCAACATTACCACCAGAAATTTCATGTTAATATAAAAAGGCACTTGAAACAAATTCCAGCTTGCTTCCAACTATTCTCTGAATAATGTAAGTGAATAAATGTGTAAAAAGCTTTAAAACAACCAACATTGATCATCCATTTTATTGTATTTTTGCTTTTAGAAAAATATATGAAAATAGAATATTGGATATTCATTATTGATCTGAACAATACATACTGTTTAAAAATTCAAAATAATTTAAAGATTAGAAAATTTCAGTTATTAAAATTGTATATATTTGATGTCCCTATCTTAAGTAATATTCCTCTGTGTATCTTCAGCACAGTGATGGCTATTTGTGGTTGTCACCTCAACTACATTTGGAATGAACTATCATCCAGAAATTGATGGCACAACTTTGAGAGATTTTTTTTTTGCTTGGCTTGAAGGAGGTGAATTGATTTCTAGTCCAAGCTTTGATACAGGGAATACAAATCATTAATTTGGATCATGAGGCAGGAAGACACACCTTTAATATCAGCTATACCTCTGTTTGAAACCAATGTAAGGATATGGAGGAAGGAAGCTTTTGTTTTTACCTAATTGTTTTTGTTTTACTAGAAAACGCATTCCATCACTGATGCTAGAGCCTACTTCTTTGGAATTCCAGTGTCTACTGAAGACCAGATGAGACATCTAGACTTGTGGATTGAGCAAATTCTAGATCCATTGACTTTCACTTTATAATACATCATTGTTTGATTAGCTTACTTTATCCTGTAAGTGACTGTTATAATACCCTCTATATACGTGTACATATTTGTATATATATATACTTAAAGAGATTCATTCTATAATTTCTCTTACTCTAGAGAACACTGACTAATACAAGAAACAAGGATAATATTATGTGAGATAGACATTGGCAGTTTTATAATCTGTTGTGTTTATCAAACAAATACAGAAGCTGCTTGCTGTTATCCTTCCTCTATTAAAAAAGAATATGTGTGTACATCTGTCTATCTATCTATCTATCTATCTATCTATCTATCTATCTATCTATCTATCTGTCAATTTATAATATATTAATATTCAAAGTAAAGGCTTCGCTGTGACATTTTTCATATTCAAATGCCACTGTAACTTATTCTAATTATGGTTTCTCTCACCCTCCCCTACTTGATCCCTACATTTCTTCTTGTTATTTATTTGGTCTTCCCTAAGTCTCTCATTATATTTTATGTAGTATATATTCCATGATCCTTTATTTACACCAAACTTTAAGGTCTCTAATTCTCCTCTCATGATCCCATTTCTAGTATTGCCACAAACAGTACAGGCACACAAACAAGCACACCATATAAAAGACACACACATAGAGAACATGTTTATCATACGAACAAAACACATATACACATTACACAAAATACAACACACATACATATACGCCAAGTACAAGGCACATACACATGCACAAACAAAACAAATACACACACTACACACATATATCACACACACATAGATATAATATATANATATATACACAGAGCACACAAAGAACACCAAAGTTATATTTAGATTCAGCCTGTGATTGGAAGATAATTTTAATATCAGCGTTTTACAGAAAAACTGACAGGTGAATTTGCCTCAAGCTTAAATAGTATTTAGTTAAAACATGATAGCATTTATTGTGTAAATTATTTTATTATTATTGTATAGAAATTGTCAGTGATATAAAGCCAAATATAAACACAGAATTGATATCTCATCTAATTGATATTATTCAGATTTCTTATATGCAAAATAGAAGACACACATATATATATATTTTAATTCCCAAACTGAAAAGAAGACAAGATAAATATGATAACATTATTAAGCTTTAATGTACAGCAAAATGTGCTTCAATATAGGGTTTTTATGATATGTTTCATTATATATTGCTAAATATGTCCCTATCCTGATTGTTGTTCCTGTGCTTTAAAAGAGAATAATGTTGCAATTACCAATCAATTTATATACATAAAGTTAATCCTTTCTTCAGGGATTAGAGGGAGAAAAAACAGTGTAAAAATCTTACTACTCCTTGGTGAACATTTTTAATTACTTTAAAAAGTAATTTTCTATAATGAAAGTTTAATTATTATTAAATGCTAACAACATGTGCTGGTGATGTTTCCCATTCTCCAAAAATTATATTTAAAAGTACTTGATTCAGAGACACTGTGACTGATAATGTCTGTGGAAATCTGGGACACCGTGATAAGAAATAAAACTTAATAAATGAATGGATTTTATATTTTAAATGAGGAATTACATTTGAGGCCAGAAAAAGATGTACATATCTAAGTTTTCCTCTTTTTAACATGTTTTCATCTTTTACAAGTTTTTAGTGAAAATTAATTTATAAATCATGATTGATATGTTGACATAATTTTGGGGAACCATCTTGTGTAGGAGGAGAGCTGCTTGTTTGTCCTGGCCATCCAAAACTGAAATAACTATACAGATATTGTATTAATTAAATCATTGACTGGCCCATTAGCTCTAAACTCTTATTGACTAACTCTTATTTCTATTAATCTGTGCATCACCATGTAGTCGTGACCTACCAGCAAAGTTCCAGCACGACTATCTCTGGCAACACATCCATGGCTTCTCCCCTGCTCCGCCCTTCTTCCTCCCAGGATTTGGTTCTGTCTTCCCTGCCTAACTAAGTTCTGTCGTATTAACAGGCCAAGACTGTTTTTTTTTTATTAACGACAGTGACAGCACATAGAGGAGACTACCATATCACCAATCTTAAGCTTCCCTGAACATGTCTGATTCATGTATGTTTTGTAATAAAAACAAAGTTGTGATATTTCTAACAATTTCAGAAATTTTGTGTTTTATTAGTCTAAAGTATATATAGATTTATATTAACCCTTACCACAAAATATATTGTTTGTTATATAAGCAAGTCTATGATTTCAAAAATAAGAATCCTATAATGAATTTAACTAGTGCATGGATACTTGATGAAACTATATATAATTAAACAAGACACCCTGACAGTGTATATTGTCAGACCTTTAGTAATTTTTTTTTAAATTTCCACCTCCTCTCCTCCTCCCATTTCCCTCCCCTCCACCCTCCCCTTCCCCCTCCCTTTCCAGTCCAAAGAGCAGTCAGGGTTACCTGCCCTGTGGGAAGTCCAAGGTTCTCCTCCCTCCATCCAGGTCTAGGAAGGTGGGCATCCAAACACACTACGCTCCCACAAAGCCAGTACATGAAGTAGAATCAAAACCCAGATGCATTGTCCATGGCTTCTCAGTCAGTTCTCCTTGTCAGACACATTCAGAGAATCCGGATCGATCACATGCTCCATCAGTCCAAGTCCAGCTGGCTTTGGTGGGCTCCCATTAGATTAGCCCCACCTTCTCAGTTGGTGGGCGCTCCCCTTGCGGTCCTGACTTCCTTGATCATGTTCTCCCTCCTTCTGTTACTCATTTGGACTTTGGGAGCTCAATCAAGTTCTCCAATATGGGTCTCTATCTCTGTCTCCATCCCTCGCCAGATGAAGGGTCTATGGTGATATGCAAGATATTCATCAGTGTGGCTATAGGATAGGGCCATTTGAGCCACCATCTCCTCAGCTGCCCGAGGAAGAAGCTGGGGACATGGGACATCTCCTTGGACACCTGTGATCCCCTCTAGAGTCAAGTCTCTTTATAAATGCTAAAATGGCTCTATTAATTAAGATATATACTTCCCTGCTCCCATATCCACACTTCCTCCATCCCAACAGTCCCATTCACCCAAGCTCTCCCCATCCTCCCCTTCTCACTTCTCTCTCCCCATTTCACCTTACCCCCACCCCACCACCACCCCTAAGCTCCCAATTTTTCCCTGGCAAACTAATCTTCTTCCAATATCCAGGAGGAAAACTATGTTTTTCCTTGGGTTCACCGTTTTTAGCTTCTCTAAGATCACGAATTATAGGCTCATCTAATGAAATGATCATATGGTTTTTATCTTTCAGTTTATTTATATGAGGGATTACATGATAGATTTTCGTATGTTGAACCAGCCCTGCATCTCTGGGATGAAGCCTACTTGATTGTAATGGATAATTTTTTAATGTGTTCTTGGATTCTGTTTGCCAGAATTTTATTAATAATTTTTGCATCGATGTTCATGAGTGAGATTGGTCTATAATTCTCTTTCTTG
>LOEQ01010168.1:23695-35253 GCA_001685075.1 Bramus lutescens | reverse complement strand
TTACCTAGATTTTCCATATCCAGCTGGCCCTTGGTTTGTGTTTTCTTCATTGCCTCCATTTCAGTTTTCAAGTTTTTAACTGTTTCTATTATCTGTTTAATTGTTTTTTCTTGTTTTCCTAGGGTATCTTTTACAGATTTATTCATTTCTTCAAACTTTTTGTTATTCTACTCATCCATTTCTTTAAGAGAGCTTTTCACATTTGTTTAATGGACTCTATAGCTTTCATAATATCTATCTTTTCTACTTCTTCTGGATTAGATTTTTCAAGACTTCCTGTTGTATATTTGCTGGGTTCTGGTGTTATCATGTTGGTTTTCAGATTGTTGGAGCAATTCTTTCATTTGTGCCTGCCCATCTCTTCCTTCACATGCTCTTGGATGGAACTTCTGGTATAGGATCAGGGCCTCTTCCTGTCCAGGGACCTCACAGACAAAAGGTCTACCTTGCTGCCTGTGAAACAAAGGAACTCCGGCTGGTTGCACTCACCACCCTGTCCCAGCCCCCAAACAGGCTGAACTGGGGGATCTTATGGCCCTGAAGAATGAAAAGGGTGCCTGGGTGCAAGCTGGGATAATATAGGAAGAGAGAGGTAGTAGTCGGGAGAGTAGCCCCTGCAAAATGACTAGAGCGTTTAGGGGGTTGAGGAATGTTTGTGCTTTCTTTCTGTGGCTTCTGCTGACCGGTCAGGATCACACTCACCCCTCCAATGGATCTTCTGGTATAGGCGACCTTTAGTAACCTTAACTACAAATGAAAATTAAATCATCACAAAGTTATTTGCAAAGTAAGTCTTACATGTTTAACATGAAATCAGATACTCAGACATTTGTAAATAGTTGCCTTCAGTTCTGGGCCAAGATAAATGATTGAACATTAAACTGTGAAACAAAACAATACAAACTAAATATTAATCATTTTTCATAGGTCAGGCACTTACCTAAATTTTCTCATTTATATATCACATACTCATCAACTACTTATACATTTGCTTTGCAGAAGAAATTGTTCATATTGAGAGGCAATGCAACTAACAGAGTGATGAATCAGTATGTAAACACAAAATATTCTATCAATTGTGCTTTCAGCCTTTTTATTTTTTGCTTCCCAAACAACCATCTTTAGTAATCACTTTGTGCATAATTACACATATAATATTGTGCTGGATATTATCATTGCTTCATAAATCCCATAAAATTGGCTTTGAATAATGGATGCTAGACCATAACTCATAGCAATCACATCAAGTAAATTTTCATTGTTTTGCTTTTCTAATTTGTTACAGTCTGCTTTATATTGTAGATGTTTAGGTATTTTTCTGTGTGTAATTTATTTTATATCCATGATATATATGTGATTTATTTTCTGAGTCTAATTATTATTGTCACTCATTTTGTAAATGATAATTGAAGATCTACTCTGTGCATTGCAATGTTCTTACTACTGAGGCACAGTCATGAATAACTTCATCAATTCAATGGACAAATGAATCATGATATATCCAAAATAAAAATTAATATGGAATCTACAAAATGATTATGAAAGATATACGGAGAAATAGAGCTTTTGCTATCATTTTTCTGATCTATCTCTTTCAGTTAATCATTCACATAGGGTCTTTCAGATAAGAAAAATTTCAACAAGCACTTAAGAAAAATATTAGGAATGTAAAACATAGAGAGAGTTCCTGTTTTGGGAACAATAAGCAAAAGACATGGTGAGTAAATATAATTCTATGCTCTTTGTAGGGGCTAGCTTTGCATTATAGAAACATTAAAATTAGTGATAAGCAAACCAACATAAAAGAACATTCCTTATTTGGTTTTACCAGATTTTCTCTAGCCTCATCTAAAATCACTCTGCTGGAAAAATATCACCTATGTCTTAGAGCTAGAAACTGTATCTGTGCTTCAGGCTCTCTGTTGCACAGGTTCAGTTGCCTTGGGCAAGAGTGTTTAAACTTTCTGAGCTTACTGCTAAACAAAGAGCCTGTGGCCCTCTGTGCTGCACCTACTGAACCTTCCAGAGCTGGAATTCAGACCATTTGAGATTTAACTTCTCCTTAGAATTATTCAGGAGTGTTTTTGTTTTGTTTTGGTTTTTTGTTTTTGTTTGTTTGTTTGTTTTTACTTTTTGAATCCATCCTGATGACTCTCACATTCAAAGATGAAACCCAAAGACACCTGAGGTGTCAAGGCCATCCTGAGCAATGGGACTCTTTTCTCTGTTGTCAGTATTTGACCTTATTCATTTTATAAAAGATGACTGAGAAGAGATGCAATAGGACCATGTAAGGGACTGGAAAGTTTTGCCCACTGGTATTGTTATCTGATCAATGTTTCACGCCTGGCCTCCTGAAGGGTGAAAAGGTGGTCTAAGATATTTTAAAGAGAAAGCATCCTAGGAAGCTGAGGGCGTCTCAGCCAAAATCAGTCAAACTATGTTTTCTTGTGCTGGAGAGCTAACTCGACATGGAGTTAATTCTCTGAGGTATTTTCCATTAAGAATGAATTCAAATTGAAATAATTCTTAGTTCATTACTTTCCTTTTCATGTGAAGGGACTTCTGCTTCCCCACTCCTATTGTATTTCTTCCATTCATCATTTCTGCATTCCAAAATACTTTTGACTTTAAATGTTTATGATTTTTAATTTAAAAACTTCAACATCTTCTTCTCAGAAGGAACCTGTCTACAGAAAGCCATTCTGTCACTTTTATGTGCAATATTTTAAAAATGTGAAGCTGACCCTGACTAGGCCATATGCAGTACAGAAGCTGCAATTAAAACTCAACTTTATCTGATAAATGAGAACAACACCCAAGATACAAAAAACGGATCATTTCTTTAACTAAAAATGGTCAAAGGTGTGATGAAGTAATCAGATAACTTGTGAAGATATTTAATCTCCAAAGTTGTAGAAAATGAGGAAGCAATTCCACCCTATCCAGTTTGGATGCCTGGAAGCTACTGAGGATATGTTAGATAACAATGATTGTTTTTGTAAGTGCATTAGTTAGAGCCAAATTTACTATTATATTTCATGTGATTAAATGTAAAAGGCACCAAATAAAAGACCTTCAAGAAATTTTAAAAAATAGAAATGAAATCAGTTTTGGTAGAACAGTAAAATAAAGAAATATTTAATTACTTTTATAATAGATTAATATTCTACAATGATTATTTGAATTGAAATAAAATCTGTATTTATTAGAAAGTCTGTATAAATATTTTAATTAGTATGGAAAGACAGATAATCCACATCTGTTTGATTATCACACATTATTTCTTTGATTTTTAATACAGATTTAACCATGATTCTACAAAGTCAGATTTACCAATGATCCAGTCCATTTCCTCATTGCTTAATGTCTTTTGTTAGTGGAGGCTCTCAAAGCATATTATGCTTTAGGCCTTTCAAGTATCAACTGAGAACAATAGTCTGATGTATTATGTGCCTATAGAGATAAACAACAAGGCCTTTACTGTGTTTTTTTTAAAAATCACAGAAAAATACTATTGCTATACTTATTCATTAATTCCTGATTAAAAGACACCCAGCATGCTGCTTCTTACTACTTAATCTCATTTTGGCGGTAGAATTGGTGTTCACTAGAATTCTTACTTCAAGTTCTTTGTTAAATCGTATTTTTCCTGTCAGCATGGATTCTAAGATACAGTGAAAAATACCTTGACTGAGAGATCTTTTATAAAAATGCTTATAATTTTATTGAACTACTAAATTTTGTCCTTCCAATAGCCTAATAAGAAGCAAACAAAATACCCTTAGTTCCTATATAAGAGTAAAATTTGTTTTATATTTAACAACATGGCTACATATCAATTTAACCAATATTAAAATAAAAAATAGAACACCTATGATAAAATATTAAGGAAGAAAATGATCAGAAGAAGACAACTAATTGTTTTTCTAAGAAAGATTATCTGGTCAACTGTATGTATGTTTTTCATATAAATATGAGAAAAGATTGATAAGGCTGTTCCAAAATGATATGTAAGATGGTATATAATTAAAACATCAATAGTTTACAATATGCTACCATTTCATAACTAATAAAACAATGCTCAGAAGTTAGAAATCTATTATTAGAAATGGAATACACAAATATTCCTTTCCTGGTCTATAAAATATAGTATAATTATTTTGTGCACTTTGATGAGTAATGCCTAGGTATTTAGCAAACTAATAGAAATAAAACTGTCTGTCTTTAGAATAATTTAATTACAGGGTATACATGGAACTTTACATTCTTATGAGAGGGAAATGGTAAATTTTTATTCTCCATAAAATCATAGAAAATGGAAGAAGTAAAGTCTGCCAGGGCAGTTCCTGTTGTGTGTGTGATGAGTATTTACTGTGCCTAGTGCCCTGCTCTGCTGAGAAGAGAGTCAGAATATATTGCACACAATTGGTGGTGTGCCGATCATCCATTCGTTCTTTAGTATTAGCACTTTGGACGTGTCTTCACCTTTTATATGTTACAGGAAAGCTGTGTAGTTTTCCTTGCCATAAAACCCCAGAGTCATCTTAATGTACTATCCTAAGGGTTGAGAGCTGTTTGTTAACTCTATTACTCATGTGATATGGGCAGGATTGAATCATCTCTAATTAATAATCTATGATCTTTATCCCTAAGTGTATTAACACTGTCCTAAGAGGCTATCCATATCATGAAGAAAAACTCATGATTTTGGAAATTATCATATTCTATTATTCATTTCAACAGGAGCAAAATAAAATTTTGTTCTATGTATTTTATTGGGCAGTAGTTATTAATGCTTAACAAATATATATATATANTTACTATCAGTATTATTGTGCATATTGGGTGATTTTATTTGGATATTTAAAACTTAATTTCATAATCAGCTTCAGGATAAACCTCTTAAAACAAATTTCTTCACTCCCTCTTTTTCTATTACTCTTGTTTCTAATGTTCAGTATCTCAATAGCTCCCCCAGGCAATTGAAGTCCCAGTTTTGCCTTTACCAGGCTCAAACAACCTGAGATAAAATGGCCACAGGCAATGCTCACCAAACATTCTCTACTTTAAAAAAAATATGTCTCCTTTATTTTCTATACCAATTCCTATTATGAGCATAGGACTAGAAATCTTGCAGCAGATTCACACTACCTGACTACTGTGTTGTTAAATATATTTATTCAGTCTGTCAAAAAATGCTAATGTAGATGCTTATTTAGTAGTTTGCATGTAGGGCACACAGAAAACTGATGCTGTTCCTTAAGTATTAATCTGACTCTTTGAATTTGTATGTCACATGTGTCAATAACTAATTCTCATAACACCTATAGGAAAGTTATCAGCTAAAAAGGACAGATGATAACTGCAGAATTAGAAAGAAAAATAAGGAGTCTACCTTTACTAAAATTAATGGAGGGTCTTTAAAGTAAAATAGACAAGAATACTTGAAATATAGTCACAGATTGATTGTTTCAATTTATATATTCTTATATTTAATAGTGTCAAGGCCCTCTTCTTCATGCTGGGTTTCAATAATAAAAAATCTTCTAAAGCCCAAGGTTTCTGTGTCCATTACTTATTTATACACAGTTTTATCAAGTGAGAATTATTGTGGATATCAGCCTGGGAATTCAAGCACTATCCAATCATTAGCTAATCTATGATTTTCTTGTTATCTCTCCTTAAAATAATCACCTAAAAATCCTGATAATTCAAGAACTATTCATTCATTAACTAATTTATAATTTTCTTTTTATCTCTCCTTAATATAATCACCTAAAAACCTGATAATTCAAGAACTATTCAGTCATTAACTAATCTATGATTTTCTTGTTATCTCTTCTTAAAATAATCACCTAAGATTGAATAATGAAGAAAATGCTTTATATTGCTTCATGACTATTAAAGTTTCTGTTAGACACTATGTAGGGGTTCTTCAATGACAGGATTTTCAATGTATAATGAGGCTCTATTTTTCACCCCATGGTTAAGAAGCAAAAGAATAATAGGTAAGGGGCAGGGTCTCATGATTCCCTTCAATCTACAGTAACCTATAGTCTTCCCTCTGTGCCTTCTTCTGAAGAATAGCACTTCCTTTCAATAGTGCCACCATCCATACCAACCTTCTAAGCTAGGGAATGGTGTGCACATCTAGGATCCAAACTAAAGCACAAGTAAAGAAGACATATTAAGTCATTTAAGATGTGTTCCTCCTCTTTAAACCTCCTTTTAACTAAATGGCTTATGAAAGACAACACCATCAAGGTGGAAGTATTTGGAAATTATTACAATTTCTCATCATAGTTTGTATTTTTAACAACATCAAATCATTCTATCGGATATTCAAATAATTTTAGCAACAACAGTTTTATATGAATAATTATTTTCTACAATTTTGGCTTAAGCCTACAAATTTAATTTATGTTATTAATATAATAACATAAAACAATACTTTAAATCTTTTATTGGCTAATGATTTTCAGGTTTTTTTTTCCTTTAGGCATATGTTTATGTTCATATTACTGACTACTTAATAACGAATAGGATTTCTTAAAAACCCAAGAGCAAGGTTATTTGGAGAAAACGTATTTTTCTCACATATCATATTTGTTATTAAAAAGCACATTAAATGCGTCAGGTAAAATGTAATACTCATTCTTTGCTTTAGGGTAATTCTGAGTATAAAAAGGGAAAACAGCCCAAGTTTCCTCTAATGATCTCAATTGCCAGTTGGTTAAAACCTTTAAACTATACGTTTTCTAAGCAAAGATTACATGGTTAACAGGCTTACATCCTCTAGCCACATCCAGGTTCTAATGAATTAATTCATTAGCTTACATATAAATTACATCCTCAAATCTTCTGCATAAACTAAAGTGCAGCTATTCATTTCCACCCCTTTGAGTTTCTGAGCACTAGTTCATTTTTTTTAATTACTAACCGAGAACAGAAACAAGCAACACAATATTTTATGTTCACCACGAAAAAAAAGAGTAAAGTGAAATTCTGTGGACAGGGAGGATATTTGCCTGGTCTTTTTATCCCCTCTTCTTGTCTTCTGTCATTCACATGTATGAGCAATACCATATAAAACAAAGTGATGCTTTATAAGATTCATACAGACTTATACAGAAAGATTATTCCATACATAAAATTTCCAACTTGTCTGAAGTAGGTAAATCTCTGTGGATTTACACATTTATGTTATGCAATGCATAAATATACTTACCAAAATTTCTTTATTTTCACAAATTGTAATATTATTTTTAAATTGTATGGCATTTATTTATTTAACTGTTTTATTATTCAGTGTTTGTTTGTATGCATGTATGTGTGTGAGAGAGAGTGTGTGTCCATATGTGTGTGCTTATTATGACAAAAGTGTGAAGATCACAGCACAAATTGAAGGTACCATGTGGGTTATAGAGGTCAAATTCAGGTCACCAGGGCTATGGAAAATACTTTTAGCAAGTGAAACATCTTTCCTGCCCTTACTTTTGACAATATTAAAACAACCATTTTTAATATTTTATATTTTAATTATAAATTCTGCTCTCAGATTTCTTTACAATACATATGTTTCTTTTGCCACTCTTAAAATTATTTCAGGAATAATTAATTAATTATGTATTATTGATTATAGATCAAATAGTATATGTGTATGTGTGTGTACATGTACATAAGAATGTATCTATTTATGCATATATGTATATAATGATTCATTATATGTAGTTTTTTTCTCTTTTACTCTTTGGGGGAGACCCAGTTACCAAATAAATACACACAACAGCTTATTATTACTTATGAACGCCAAGATTTAGTTTGGCTTATTTCTGGCCAACTTTTTAGAAATTATCCATTCACCTTTTGCCTCTGGGCTTTTACGTTTCTCTATTTCTGTGTATCTTCTCTTTCCTCCGTGTTCCATGTATGACTGTGTGACTGGGGGGCTGGCCCCTTTTTTTCTTGCTCCTTGATCTTTTCCTCCCAGTTCTCTTCTATGTTTTCTCTATGACTGCCAACCCCACCTATCATTTCTCCTGCCCTGATACTGGCCAGTCGTTCCTTTATTACATCAGTCGGGTGTTTTAGAAAATGAAAGCAGCACAAATTCACAGAGTTAAACAAAAACAACATAAAAGAATGCAACACATCTTTGCATCATTAACCTCAGCTTAAAAAGGAACACATCTTAAATTAATATTCTACAACAGTTATATATGATGATTTATAATAAAAACAGACAACAAAACAAAATCTAAGTTAGAGATTTTCATCTGCTATAGAGCATTAACCATCTGTGATGGCTAGAATTATCAAGCACACAGAAATTACAATCCTGTAGGAGATAGGTTCTGACCATGCCTTTGGGTATTAGCTTTCATTGATATGAAATGATCCACCCCACTGTAGATGGCATCATTTTCTGTCTGGCATCAAGGACTTTCTAAGTGAAGAAGTGAAGCTGAGTATCAGCCGGGATTCATTGCTCTTATTTCACGATTATGCAACATGAAAAGCCACTTCAAGTATCTGTGGCTGTAACTTCCTAACAATGATGAAATATAATTGTGAGCAGTGACCATAAACTTCTGTCCTTAAAATGTTTTGTTTTTGTTCTTGTGACTCATGTCTGAATAGTTAGAATAGTAACTGGAAAGAAACTAAAACACCACAACACAGGTTATAAGAGTTTTTATATCTATGTACAACAGCTGAAATATTATTTGATGGGAGATTTCTCTTGCTAATGATTTTAAAATAGTAAATAAGACACTGGAATTGTGTCCAAATATTCCAGATTTTAGGAATTTAAATAGCATGCTGTTTTTCAGTTTTTGATTTTGATTTTTGGTTTTTTATTTGTTTCTTATAAGTCTCAACACATTGGTTAACTGACTACTAAAAAACATTTTAGCTAATTTATTTTGAAATCATTGAATTTATTTACCATGTTAGTGTTGATTAATTTGTCAATAGCCAGATCACAGGGTTAGCACCATATTTTTGTACCGCATCAACCATATAAAACTATCCTATATGTGGTAATATTAAAATAACAAAAATATCAATGTGCTATCAGATAACAAGTTTCACCATGAAATATTTGCAGGCTGAGTTTCATGCTTTCTTAAATTATTAACCAACAAGTATTTGGACCTATTATTTACTATGGAGGTATGAGTCATTTCTGAATTCTCCTTTTATATATTTGAAGGTTATTTCTAAATGAAGATCATGAACATTAACTAGTTGTCTGTGAAAGGTTTACTTTCTACTAAAAGCATGATCAAATAGAAATGAATCATTCCTAGGATTTTCCAGAATCTTTTAAACTTAAACTGTATTTAAAACATTTCCAGAAGTATTTTGGTTCTGAGTAAGTGGACATAAATATATCATTGCCAAAGATTCCTCTGAATTCTGCCCAGATGCTCTTGTCTTAATTAGAACTACTCAAAGAAACTGGTCTGCAAGTGTTCATAATTGGTCTCTAAAGATATTGGAAGCCTTCAATGGATTACAAATCAACTCTCACAGAAAATAAAACAAATACACTCTGGATAATTTAATCAAATTTGGTTTTAGCGTGGTAGGAAGTATGTGAATTGCAATTTATTAATATAGAAAATATTGCTTGGTTTACATTACTGGCACAGATTTTGTACCTCCTTAAAGACACGAAATATTTGACTAGTACATGAGTGTGAACACTTACTAAAAAGCCAAAAATAAGTAAGTAAATTTCTTACAGGAAATTGCATACTCTATACTGTCATATTTTGAAGATATTTTAACTCTGTTAAATATTTTTGTAATGGGCCAAGGAATATAGGGCCACAACAATCTTTCCTCCATATGAAAACAAAACAAGAGTGTTCAGAGATATTTGTGTTGAGCCTCTGAGAATGACAATGCAGTTGGGCCTTGTATGCAAGACCATCTCCCTTGACCCCAAATGAACCTAACTTACGGGTTTTACCTGTATAATGTCAACCCCAAATGATGAGGAGGCTCTCCTCCCTACTGTGCTGCATCAAGTGGACAAGATCCCCAGTCTGGCTGAATAGCGCGCTGAATATAAACCTTGCTTTTGCATTCTGGACCTGACTGGATCCTGTTGGTCTCTCTGGGATCGCGACTTGGGTACAACAGCATAATAAAACACCATCACTGCAGCACATTACCATGCAGAGTTCCATCTACCCTGCCTTCATCAGCGGATCTGGTGAGTAACCTCGTAATTCTTAAAGGGGAAATTAGGTTTCTATGAGGGGAAGGGAGGAGGGAGTAAAGGAAGGAGGGGGAAGGAAAGGAGGGAGGGAAGGTGAGAGGGAGGGAGGGAGAAGTTTTTTCGAGCTTAAGAATGGGGAATCGGTAAAATTATTATGATACAGGCAGTTAGGTCTCTGTGTGGTTAACAGTGGATGCTTTAAAATGGAAAATTTGAATGAAGGGGTAACCTACCTCATTTGGATTGACATAATGTAAATCATAATTATTTCACTTCATATTTTATCCATAAAAGACTGGTTTGATTACTATGCCAAATATGAAAATTTGACTGCTAAGATACAAACCTTAGAGAGACTTACAGTTGATAAAATGCAAGTTTTAAAACTACTACTTATAAGATACAAGGCTTAGAAAGATTTATAAATGTAAATAATATTTATTGATAACGTACAAGTCTTAGAAAACCCTAATAATGAAAATAAGAAAAATAGACATACACAAGCAGAGGAATTTAGAGCAGTATCTACTGCTTCATTATATTATGAAATTGAAGAGGAGTGGTCCAAGGTTATTAGAAAACAAAATTTAACTTATTGTTACCATACAAGAATGACTACCAGATGATAGGCATCCCCAAGACTATGCATAAGTTGAATGGGATCCTGTAGAAATGTTAGATTTGAAGAGATTTATAGTCTTTTCATATTGTATACATTCATCCTATGTGATTTAGATGTTAAATTCATGGGCAACTCAGAATAGACTTATTGCATAACATTGGAAATAATTATCTATAGCAAAATTGAAAACTGACCCTCAGTTACAATAAAAAATATGGAGGAAACAGGAAACTAGCATCATACAACGATGAGGTAAGGCTAACGGTATCGAAATTCTCAATGATTGAGTTCTTGGTTCAGATCAGTATGCTGATTTGCAAAGAAAGTTTAGATTTGGTGGTTACATTTTGGGTCTATATCATGTGGGACAAGATTGATGAATCAGGCAAGAGGATTGAGTTATTTGCTAAATTATACAACACCCAAAAGATGCCTTCATTGAATTTTTGCAGATTGACTTCAGAGGCAAACAGAATGTTAGATCCAGAATATAGACAAACATTAATTGAATCTTTGGATTTTGAAACTGCTAATTCAGAGTGCCAAATGGTATTTAGGTGTTTAAAGGCAAGATCAGCATTCATAGATGAATGGGTTAGAAATACTTTGATGTTGGATCTCATGCTTATTATGCTGCTTTGAAAAGAAAAATAATTCCTAAATATCTCTCTCTCTCTCTCTCTCTCTCTCTCTCTATAT
>LOEQ01010168.1:0-10397 GCA_001685075.1 Bramus lutescens | reverse complement strand
TGTGTTGTTATTTCGGGGTATAAGTAAAGCTAGCCGTGCGGGAGCTGGGCAGGACGAAAAGCAGCCCCGCTCCCCATTCACTACACTTTTGTCTCCATCTGGCCCCACCCAAGTTATGGGTCTGGCCATTTATTGGGACATAGACCTTCCCCCAACCCCTGTGATAGGTAGCCCAGTTATGAGATCTCAGCTGGTAGGGACCTTTTCCTTTCTGAGGACCATCCTGTCATCTCCCATATCTATCAGGCATTGGAATATCTGTCCCCAAAGATCATAGTTAAATTGGGTTGGAACCCTTCTATCCTTGGAATGGTCCAGTTAACTGAAGGTGCATCTTTCCTTCCTTTAGTTAAGGGGGCTGGAAGGCACCCCCCCATCTAGTTTAAAGGTAAATTTGCCATGAGTTTCCCATTAATATCAAATTTCAAGTGGCAATCTGAGCTCTAATGGTACCCCTTGTGGTAGTGAGGACAGGGAGACAGAGGGGGTCCCATCTGCACCTGAGTCTTATTGCCCTTTTTTCGGTAATCCCACTTAAAATTTCCACGATAACCACATAATATTTCCCAGGTGTTTGTTTTTTATGTCCAGATGCCAGGGCTCGAATAATATAAGAGGCTAGAGTTTGGGTCAGGACGTCAAGGGCTGCCACAAAATTCTGGTTGGCATGTGACTGGGTCCTGACATTCTGTGATGCCACAAAACCCATTGACTCATGGACCCTTCCCTAAGGCCAGCACAAAACATCCTAGTATCTTGGTTCATACCTTTCCAGACTAGGAACTTAGTAAATTGGTCTCTAAGCCCAACAAGGGGCAATTTCCTCTCAAGACTGGTCTGCACATGGACAATAAATTCTGGAAGTAGCTCTCCGGGTTTTTACATTGTGCCTGCTGTAGGCAATTTAGTGGATCCCTCCTCTAGCTTGACCCAGGCCTCCAGGTCTGCTTGTTTAACTTGGTCCTGACACGGAGCCGCAATCGTGGCTTGTTGGACCCCAGTGGGAAAGCATTCCCTTGGATCAGTTAGTATCGGAAAAGTGATGGGAATTGGGGGGTATGCCACTCTATTGAACTCTGCTCTAGTGCAACAGGCCTCTTGAAAAAGGCCATCCACTTAACATACTGGAACCCCCCGCCCGCCAGGGTGGCCTTAACCAGATCATATCAGTCTTTGGGGACACAAGGATGGTAGACTACCTCCTGAAGGAGGGTCAGGCCCTAAGGAGTTGGGACCATCCTCAGCCACTGCCTTTTTCAATTCTTTCAGATCCTTAGATTCCCAAGGATACCAGGCTAGGGGATGATGAGGGCAGAGGGCAACATTGACCAGGAAGGCTTGGGGTTCATAAATTTTAGCCCTATAGACTTTGGCATTAAGTAGGGTTAGGATCCCCAGGAGGCTCCACCCCATGTTCCTCTGTGTGAGAATCCCAACTTTGCAGTTCCTCCTGGAGGCTGGTGTTTTTGTTTCCTCCTGGCAAGGACGGAGCTCCTTGTTTGTCCCCTGCCCCTCTCCCATTTCATCCTTTCCAGTGTTGCTAGGGGCATAAGAAGACAGTTGCTCCTCATCACAGACAATATCTACTTTCCTTTTTGTCTTTGCCTCTGCCTACTGTATTCCTTCCTCCTGGGACCACTTTTCAGTAAACTGCACCCATCTTTGATCTTCCCCCTCCTCTGTCTCTTTTTCTCCAATTCTATTGATTACTTTTGGATTCTTCAGACCTCTCCTGATCTTGGGCCTTTTCCTGCTCCTTAGCTGTCTCCCTCCCCTCCCCTCCCACCCCAGCCCTTCTAGCCAGTTGGTTATTTTTGGATTCTTTATATCTCTCCCAGTCTCTGGCCTTTTCCTTACCTGCTGTTGGGGGAGGCAGAGCAGTCAGGTGAAATCATGTCTTAAGAGTTGTAATAGTTGTATAGAATCCCAATGGTGGGGGTATATCACGAGTGTTTTGCCCTTTCTCTGGCCAGAGTCTGTACCTGGTTCCACATGTCCCAAGAGAAAAGATTCCCTGTGGGTACCATGGGGCCAGGGTAATTATATCCTCCCATGCTTGGATTTCATTGTGTTCAGATAATTTCAGACCTTGGGAGAGTAGCATATATTTCAGTATGTTAAGCACGAGGTCATTTTTCTGTGAAGTTGTGTTACCCATCGTGGGGTCCTGCTCATCTTGACTGAGTGCTTAGCCCTGGGTACCAGTTGTGTTCCACATAGGATGGCAGTTGCCAGGCCGCCTTAGCCTTATTCCCCAGGGAAAGGTAAGTGTTCTGTCCACCTGTTCCACAGCTCCACAATGCAGAACAACCAGACATGATAGGAAGTCAGGTCAAAGCAGGAACTCAGTTTATTACTGTGAGCATCAGCTTATATAAGTTAAGTGACATCATAAATGCTGTTGTGATATGGGGGTACCTCCAGCCAATGATAGACAGCCAAGCCCTCCCTTTGGCTATAGGGGCATCTACCTAGATTTGGCTGTCTCATCCCTACTCAGTAGTTTTGAGACTATCCTTCAAAGTGAGCCAGGCTTTTCTCTGTCCTACAGGCCTGGAGGTAGAGGCCCTGAGATAATTTTGGCCCAACAGTGGGCCATACAGTTTTTGACAGATTCAGAGAAGATAGAGAGACATACTGAAGAAATAAAAACAGGCTAAGAGAGATGTATAGGCATTTGTGATCAAGGAAAGTAGAGAAGAGAGCAGGTGATTGTTTCTCCATTGATTTGTGACTCCCTTAGGTTTCTTCCCAATTTAACTCCAATTTTTTATTTTCTATGAAAACCATAAAAGACATCATAATACAGGAGATTTGTTGTCATACAGGCACCATATCAATGTTATGCAGCTGTACATACAGTTACTTTAGTCTTGCATGTGTTTATGTATACATACATTTTGTATTACTATTATAAGAACACATTTACATGAAAAATAGCCACACCAAAGAGATGAAACACATTATTTAGAGTTTATTTTATTATTTTACTTTACTTTCTTTAATGTTGAGATCTTCAAGTATTCACAGAACATAGTTTTTCCTGAAAACGCCATCCATATGTGGTAGAAACTAAGGTGAAAGAAGTGGCCCGAGCTTCCTTCAAGAGCTTCAGTTTTCAAGCTTATGTTTCACATGCTAACATCCTTGATGACAGAAAATCTGACTGCTATGAGGTGAAAACTCTGAGTAGATTTAATTTGCATTTCACTGAGGTGAAGAATGTTGAACCCTTTTACGTATAATCATTTATATTTTATCTTTTCAAGCTGTAAATCCAAGGACGGACCAAACATTGGGTGATTTTGGGATGGTTTGTTGGATTCCTAGTTTGTTATAAACACTGGATCCTTATACCAGGCACATACACAGTTGGCTAAGATTTCCTCAATTTTAGAGTTTGTCTCTTCACTTTGTAAATTATTTTCCTTTTCAGTAGAGAGTGTTTTGATTTCATTTAATCCTGTTTGTCAGTTCTTGCTTCTGTTTGCTAAGTTATTGGAGAACATCCAAGAAATCCTGGCCCATGAACATATATTTTCCTCTAGCTCTTTCCAAGTTCAGGTTTTACATCAAGGTCTTTTATCTATTTTAAATTGACTCTTTTTGGGGTGATAGAAAGGAATCTATATGTATTCTTATGCAAATAGATATCTACTTTCTTATAACACTGCTAAAAAAGACTGTCTTTTCTTCAATGCATCTTTGGATAATATGAAAAATCAAGTCGTAATATTTTGCTGTTTATTTCTGGCTTCTCTTTTCTATTCCCTAAGGCTATGTGTATATTTTTGTGGCAATATTATTCTTTAAAATTTGGCTCTGCAGTGTAGTTAGAAATCAAGTATTGTGACATCTACAACATTGTTATTTCCTCTTAGAATTCCTTAACTTTCTGAGGTCTTTTGAATTGCTTATGAACTTTAGGATGGTTTACTTTTGTTAAGGGAGACTGTTCCTGCAATTTTGACTGGGATTTCACTGAATCTATATAGTGCTGTTAGTACATAGGTATAATTATATTACTGACTGTAAGATACAGCATGTGACAGATGTTAGTGAGTCCCATGGCAGATGAGGTACACTGGTGGGAAACATAATACACCATGCAAAGGACATTGGGTATAGAGTTTATTTAGAGGGTATTGGGAGGGTATGGGTAAAGGAAAGAGAAAGAGGGAGAGGAGGAGGAAGAAAAAGAAAAGAGAATAGAGGGCCCAGATGAGCTTAGCTTGGAGGCAGGAAGAGAAATATTGTGAGTGGACAGAGCTTACCTCTTAAAGAGTCAGGCTGCTGCCTGGTTTCATTCTGCCAGATGGCAGGGAAGGCCAGCATAATCCTACCTAACATTACCAATTTTTTGCTTATCATAAAGAGGTGGGAAAATTAAAGGGGGACAGGGGTAGGGGCTCTGGATCTCAAGACTTTTTCCTGCTGATTTGTGTCTTTTGGACCTGGCAAGGTGCTGGCAGAGAAGAGGAAAAGATTAAATTTAGAAAGAAAAACAATTCTTTAGGTCATGGTGATGAGGAGGAGGGTGTTAGGATTAGAAAAGATGGGAAGATTTGGACTGATGGGTCTTGTATATGAGGGATGGGTGTATCTCACTTGTTTGAGGTGAGTCCCCCCAAGTCACTTTCTGGAACTTGCAAGAGTTTTTTGAGTTTGTGAAAACATAAATTTTATTTTAAGACTATGAATTGCAGCACAATGAGAGATAAATCTGATAACCTGCATTTATACAGTTTAAGTCACTTTTTTGTACCTTGAAACATTCTTATCCTCAGACCTTTATAACTTGCATTTATACACCTTAAGTCACTTTCTTTTACCCTGAAACATCATTATCCTCAGAGTTTTATAACTTGCAGGTACACACCTTAATAATTTGCATTTGCATACCTTAAAACACCTTCGTAAGCTAAAACTTTTCTTAGATCCTCACATTTTGAGTTTTCCACCTTAAAACACCATTTATTGAAACATGGTAAGAAGTTATGCTGAAATCTTTTTTGTGAGGTTCATTTATAATCTGACAAACCCCCAGCTTTAAAACTGCATCAGAGTATTTGAGAGGGATGAAATTTTTTCTGAGTTATTGATTCAAAAATGATAGAGAATTTATTAGATTGGCTACCTAGATGACCACTTTCCAGGATTCTCTGTGGTTGGTGAGGGCAGGGGCCTCAGCGCAGTATTTTCCTTCTGCTGTAAGCACAATGCCTGTCTTTAGAAGATCCTGTGGTTTAGGAGTCTGTAGTAATAGCAGCCTACCTTGCTTTCAGGAACCAGTTGATTCCAGTGTCCGGTTGTCCACTATCTGAAGATCTTCAGTAGTTTAGATGAAAGGCAGTTTTGCTCAGTGGCTAGGGCTTTCACTTGTTGAAGTGAGTTATGGATGGAAGTGCTTCTATTACCATTTATCTTCTTTGGAGGAAGTGAGGTTTCTGCTAGAAGCCAACCTGGCTCTCTATTATAAAAGTCTTTTAATAATTAAACATTTAAACGCCATATTCCCCAGATCTCTGAGCATTTGAGGGTTGTCTATTGGTTATATATAAGTTATGACTATCTGACATTAGTGTAGGATCTGCCTGAAGAGCTGGATCCAAGCTGAAAGGCTGTGGAGGAATATTTTACCCAGAGCTTAACAATAAAATCTGACAATAGTGAAGAACAGCTTACATAAAACCTCTAGGTTGGCTTTTGTTAATCTGAAATATATCTTTGTGTCCTTTAATTTTTATCATTATATATATTTTAAAGCAGGGTTGAATGACATATATAGTATGTTTTAATAGATTTAACTATGTATTTGTCATTATTTGAAAGTATATACCAATGTAAAATATTTGAGAATTATTGCTTTCTTAGTCTAGAATTACATGTAATGAACAGAGCTCATTAGGACTGCCTAAAACAGTTATAACAGTAAGTACATGTACAAATATATGCAGTTTAAATCAAGTTGTACACACACACACACACACACACACACACACACACAGAGTTAAAGCTGGCTCACATTTGCACATAAAGTTAAACCAAAAGTCATATACATGCACCCACACATATGTTAAACAAGAGTTGAAAGTGGATGCTCTGGTGGGCCCTACCAAAAACATGCCATTGTGAAGAACACACCACATGCAACAGAGTCAGTAAGAGGTATTTAGAGACAAACACATAAATAAAAGGAGAGACAAAGCAAAGAGTACTTTTAGTAAGGATGGTTCCTAGGTTTCCTCACCTGCTCGTAGTCGAGATGATGGTTGTCACATAGCAAAGAAAGCAGGGAGGCCATCTAATCTGCCCTCCTTGCCCTTAGTCAAGATGGTGCAAGGTGCAGACAAACCACATGTTTTTTTTTTTTTTTAGAGTAGCAGCATGAATTTTAAATGGATCCAAATAACAAGAGAGACATACACGATGCATTTAAAACAAAATTACTTTCATGTGGCCACACCATTCATGCTTTTTTTGTACATGAAGTAGACAGGAAATTCCCCAGTGCTTTCAGCCCCAGTTGTGCTGGAAGAAGAACACATGGTGGCAGTGGGCTGTGGTGGCAGAGACAGAGATCCGGGAATGGTGGGGATAAATAGAAGAGAGACAGACCCTGCCTCAGACAGGCTCTGCCATGGTGGGTGGCAGCCCATTTTAGGATGGCTGGATTACATGCCGGGAATGAAAGGCAGGTAAATATGCAGAGAAAAGGGACAAAGAGCAAAGGCCACACTTTCAAATAGGATCGATGGAAGAATGTTATAAGGGGTGGGAATAGCACAGTTTCCACGAGTGAGGTAGGGATTATCCTGTAGCCTCTGATGTTCTAGAGACTAAGAAGAAAAGATCAGATGTGGGCAAGAAAAACCATAGCCAAGACGAATTCTCAGTCATGGAAATATGGCGAAAAGAGGTGGAATGAAGGGGCTTACTTTTTGCCAGTGTTAGGTATAGAATCCCAGACACCCAGACACCCCGAGTACCTGGATTGAAACATCCAGGTACTCAATTTCCGTGTGCCTCAGGCCTTCTACCCACAGATGGGAGGGAACATAGAGCCTGGCTGAGTCACACACCAACATAAGAGTCTTTAGAGGGTCCCATGGTGAGTGTGGATCACTGGCAGGAAACAGATTATGCCATTCAAAGAGAGATTGGGAATATAATTTATTTAAAGGGTATTAGGAGGGTGGAGGGAAGAGAGAGAAACAGAGAGAGGGACAGAGACAGAGTCAGAGAGAGCAGAGAATAGGGAAGATGAGAGGAGACAAGAGAGTATGGAAAATAGCTTCCCTCTGAGGGAAAAGAGAGATTGGGAGGAGACAGAGCTTGTCTCTTAAAGGGACAGGGTACTGCCTGGGCTCATCCTGCAAGGTGACAGGGAAGACCAGCATAATCCTAACACCTATAGAAGTGATCCATTTGCTATTTTTACAGCAAATGCTTCCAGTGTTGTTATCCCCATTTAGTACAATATTGGCTATAGCAGTGTCATATAGCTTTTACTATGGTAAATTGTATTCCTTCTATCCCTCATTTCATTAAGGATTTTAATGAATGATTTTGAACTCTGTTCATGGCATTTTCAGATTTATTGAGGTGGTCAACTGAACTTTATATGTAATGTTCCATTCAGTTATTTTCACATGGTGAACCTGCCTTATTTTTCTGGATTAAAGCCAAATAAATCACAGTGTGTAATCTTTTAAATGTATTATTGAATTCAACTAGCAAGTAGTTATAGTTTTTCAATGTCATTCATGAACAAAATCTGTCAATAATTTGTGAGTGTGTATTTGTGTGTGTATATATGCATGCATCCTTATCCTTTTTATCAGGCTGATAATGTATTTATAAAGGGAGTTTGGTAGTATGTTTTCCTTTTGACTTTTATGTTACTATTAGGAGAATAGTTTTAAGTTGTTCTCTCTTTATAGATCTCTCTGTAATGACTCTGAAAATTCTTATCATATTCATGTCTTTGGATTAAGAAATGAGGATTCAAATATTTTAGACTTTTATGTTGTTTTGTCTTTTCATGTTTCTTTTGCTTCTGCATTTCAGTTTGCACATCTGTTGGCTTAGGTATCTTTTTTAGTCTTATTCTTTGATCATCAGTGTGAAACCTAATTTGGAGGGCTCAATATTTTGACACTAGTAAAAAAGGAAAATAAAGTAATAACAAGTAAATTGGTTTTTAACATAAAGAAATTAATTGATAAATATCACCACTACTGTATTTTCTTTGAATGTTTCTTTGCGCAGTTTTAGATGTTACCTGTTGCACACAGTATTATAGTCTGAAGTAAGAAGGATCTCACCTACTCTCAAGATTCCCTAGTTCCTACACTGTGTTGTTCAGCAATATCCATAGGTTTCTCACAGTACATACAACACTGACTTTTCTAAGACTGAATCAATCAATGTGGTTTCAAATACCAATCAGCAGTTAATATTCTATTGAGTGATGAAACTGTTGGAGTCAAGTGCCCACTGGAGTTTCTGCATTTTCCTTTCTGGCAGTGATGAACTGTGTGTCAGATAGGTGGCTCTAGTTATTTTCATCTACTGATAAACTATAGAGTTTGAGTTTATTAAGATCTACAGTCATCCTCTGATTGGGGGAACTTCTTTGCGACAATGAAAGTATTAGCTCTCTCCCTTGCCATCCTCACTAATAGAATTGAGCCTTCTGTGGCCTGAACTCAAAGGTATGTTCACTTATTGCTATAATACTCTCCACAAAACTCTTATTAGTATCCCCCACCTTGTGGTCATGGCTGAATGACCTAAGGCTGCCTAACACAATATTTTCCCTTATTAGTTGGCTCCCACTATCAGTTTATCTTAAGTTTCTGGCAAGATGACTCATGCTCAACACACTGAAACTTGAGCAGGTACTAAACAGAACAGCTCTAAATTGTTGCTTTGTTATGCAAGGAACATCACAGCTTTATAAAAACTATCAAATGAATTTAAACTTTCATATAATTGTGACTGTCCCAGTGGGTAGAACTTACAGTCTCCATTCAATAGGGTCTCCTGGGGTTTCTATATCAACTGCCCCATCTTGAATTTCAACTGAAATAATACACTGCTCCACAACCCAATTTTCTCTGTGCTTTTCAAATGTCATATTGAACTGTTTTCTGGTTTTGATCCTCTTCAACATTTTCCCTCTGTGGAATAGAGTCTCTTCTTTGTTATTTTGATTGCACTACATCGACACACACTGGAACCTTACTTCTGATATGCCTTTTCCCCTGGAAATCTTCCAAATGATTCTTGATTTTTGTTTAATTTTTTTTCGAAATTTGAGGGTTGTGTTGATGTCAAACATACCTCAGAGATATCTTAATTGCTTTCTTTTTGTCTTCTATCATGCCTTTTTGAGATTATGATCAGTAAATAGAGAAAAAAGAAATTTTAGTATGTTTATGATCAGTAAATAGAGAAAAAAGAAATTTTAGTATGTTTCATAAACAAATTTTCTGAACTATAAGATGGAAAAACAGGTTTACTAAATTATGGATAGAAAGCAGAATTTATAATACAAAGGAGATGTTTTCATTTGCATATCTTATTTCCTGATTACTATTAGATATGAGTGAAAGAGATTACTTTTATTTCCAATAAGAAAAAGAGTATAATTCTATCATTGAAGGCTGACCTCAGTAAAAACAGATTATGCTATTTTTTTCACCTTTGATAATTTTCACAGTTATGCTCTATAACTGGAGCTTTGAAAACATGACCTCTGGCTCTGATATGCTTGTGAAATTACTTCTCTATCATTAAGAATCATTCTTTCTAAACTGAGTTAATGAGATAACCAAGGATATCAGCACAAGTTTTTGTTGTTGTTTTATGGAAAGACCACATTTGATTATGTTAAACAACTTCTCTTTGCACAAGGACAAGACAGCAATTAATCAGCTAAAATGCTGTGTTTTTTTATTATTGTAATTGAAAGAGCATTATGACAGTGTCTTCTTTTTTCTTTGAGTGCTGGTTCATAATTGGAAAAAAAGAACCTCAATTGTTCTTCAGTGTTTCTCTACATAATGTAATACATTTGTCATTTCTTATTAACTCTTCAGATTTCCATTATCTACAATCCCTTTGGGACACAATAAAACGTTTCCACAAAAAAACTCATTATTTCTAATTAATCCTATAACAAAACTTCAAGATGTCCTTGAATGGAGCTCTTTTTCAAAGCAAGGTATCTTATTATCCATTTCTTTTTGTAAATTGCATGTTTGAGGTATTGGTGTAATTTGTATAATAAATATTTTATATTGTTTTAATATACAACTAGGCTACTATACATAATACTAATAAATTATTCACATCTGTGAAATGATAACTTTCTTCTATTAATTATATAT
>LOEQ01010167.1:89792-101696 GCA_001685075.1 Bramus lutescens | reverse complement strand
CTCTGTAGCTTTGGTGCCTGTCCTGGAACTAGCTCTTATAGACCAGGTTGGCCTTGAATTTATAGAGATCTGCCTGCCTCTGCCTCACGAGTGCTGGTATTAAAGGCAGGCACTATCACTGCCCAGCTCAGATACCCTTTTCTGCATGCACACACAATGTGTTTTATGTATATATGCATGCAAAACACTCATGCCCATACAATTCATAAATAAATCTCTGAAACATAACTGCTTTGGCTTTAAGCAAACTCCTTCCTTTCCTACCTAGAACCCATCTGTGCACAGGTGTGTCTAATGGATCTCCATAACTTTCTGGGAAGGCTAGGAAAACTCTCTGCTTTCACTCTTGGAATAAGTCCAGGCCTTCGAAAGGGAGTGATTCACTCAATGCCCTATTATTGGTATTTTCTTCCTGACTTGCATGCTTTGTGGATATTGCAGTCGGAAATTGACCACTTGAGAAAACAGCTGCTAATATCAGTCTTTGCAAACTTGTTTTATGCTGGTAAAGGCTTTTCACTAATTGCAGCAGACCATATCCTAAAGCTTGCACTCAGCATGGAGTGGTGGCTTAAAGTCTTCTCGCTTCCATTTGACTGGATTTGTGAGTATTTCTTTTTCAGTCTTTATAAGCCTTAAAGTTTACTTTCATTAATATGTATAATTTTTATGTGCTGGTTAAAATGAAATGTTTTCAAATGATTTAATTTTCCAAAGAGGTCTCGTCACAGCTTTTTCTAAGGGCTTTAGGTGTTTCATTTAGTTCTCTACGTATAATCATTTACCCCAAATGTTTGTGTGTTTGTAATCTGACTGCAGATTTCTTGAGCATTATTTATGTGAAGTTTGAACTGTGAATTTTGAACTGTGAATTTTGAACTTTTATTGGTGGATAAAGGATCTGTGATTGTTAATAGCACTTAATATCATTTCTTCCTTGACTTTCATAATGTTTCTCACAAATTAGTAGCTATCAATTCTTTGCTTGAATCCCTATGAGGATCTTTCTGCATGTCCCTAGTGTTTCACTCTGGTATCACTCTCCTGTTTCTTGTAAACACCATATACATTTATCTCATTAAGATCTTAACTTCCTCAACTCAGGAAACCTGCTTGGCTCTGTGTGAAATCCAATTCCCTGCAGGTGTGCCATGCTTAAATAGTAAAGGTATGCAGCTAAGCTTTTATTTTTTAAAATAGTGCTAATTTATAGATAGACACAAAACTTTTGATTGGGATGTCACTGACATGAATATAATAAGGATATAAAGTTTGCAATGACTCAAGTGGATATTGGATCTTACTGGAAGTCAAGCTGAAAGAGGAATCACTGTCTAGTTTGCCATCACCTCCATGACCCACGACATTCATTCTTACTGGAAAAGGACTTAGCCCAACGTCTAGCTTAACCTATAGGGTATATGTGACCCTATCTCTCTCTCNATATCTTCATAAATAATTTTTCATTTAAGTTTATAATTTATTGTGGACAGAGGTTTCTGTCCCACCTAGTCCCACAGCTGTTCAGTTCCAAAGAAACACACAGAGATCTACATTAATTGTAAACTGCTTGTCCTAGTAGCTTAGACTTCTTATTAACTGATATCTTAAATTAGCCCATAATTCTTGTCTGTGCTAGCCATGTGACTTGGTACCTTTATCAGTGAGGCATTCTCATCTTGCTTTTTCTTCATCTGGGTAACGAATGCAGACTGAGCCTTTTCTCTTCCCACAATTCTCCTGGTCGCCTCACCCATACTTCCTGCCTGAATACTGGTCAATCAGCATTTTATTAAACCAGTACAACTGACAAAACTTTACAGGGTATAAGACCATTGTCCCACAGCAGTTGATAATTTTCTGTTTTATTACATACAAAATTTCTTTTTAGAAAAATATGACAGTATTCCATTGTGTGGATGTTGTGTGGTCTATTTATCAAGTTCCCAGGTGTTCTGCATTTGTTTTGCATTATTATCAATGAAATTTATGCTCAATTAACATCTGATAACTCATATTTTTAAAGACATGTAAGAGTATGTCTATGTGAAAAATTTGCAAAGTGTAATTATGTTTTCAAATAGATTGATTACTAGACGTTAATAATTGTTGCTCATTTGAATATCAAAATGATTATAGTTGTTTTTAGATCTATTAACAGTGTACTAAGGTGTCTGGACTTGGGCCATGAAGCAGGTAAGCTAACCACAGATCTTTGCCTCTCCCTCCTCTCCTCCAAATATAATCCCCCAATCTCACTACCAAATCTGAAGCAGATTACCTGCTGCAGCCTCCCCCTCCTCCCTTTCCCCATGTCCAACAGATCATGCACAGCTCCTCCAACCTTCCTCCTCTCCACTCATCCTGTTATCTCAGCCCCCAACTCCAGCAAGCCTACCCTGGAACCCACCAGCCAAGCCTGCCAGAGAAGCAAGTAGTTCATTGAACCGGGTAGGTGAACTTCAAATCTTCATTTTCTCTCCTTTCCTCCAAATTCAATCCCCCAGTCTCATCATCAATTCTGTAGCAGACTACCTGTTGTGGCCTCTCCTCACTCTCTGACCCAATTTCTAGGGGACTAAGCAGATCCTGGTGGCACACCCTGCGTTCCTCTCTCAGGTAGACCACCTCAGTCCCCTCCCCCACAGCCCATCTCCATCCCTAAGTGTCAGTTCCTAATACCTAGAAACACATTCTACTCATAAACCATAGTGGTCACAGCTGGCAGGGTATCAGAAACATTCCCTAATAGGCAGCGCACAGCTACCACACACTTCTAAGAATCAAAGAGGACAACAGAAACCAAGGAACAAAATACCCACCAACAAACACAAGATCAGAGATCAGCACCTAGAATTAAAATCATCCCAAACCTAAGTGCCTAGATGCCAGCATAAAGACATAACCAATAACACCCAGGACAATGTGTCTCCACTAGAGTCAAGCAACACTACCATACAGTAGGCCCTGGGAAGTGCAACATAGCTGAAGCATAAGACAAGGACCTTAAAATAGCCTTTAAAAGATGATAGAGGTCCTTAACGAGGAAATGAGTAAATCCTTTAAAGAAACCTATGAAAACACATGTAAACATTGGAAGGAAGTGGACTAAAATAGTTCAAGACTTCAAAGTGGGAATAGAATCTATAAAGAAAACCCTAACTGAGGAATCCTGGAAGTGAAAATTTAGGAAATTAAATAGGAACCTCAGAGGCAAGCCTCACCAACAGAATACAAGAAATTGAAGAGAATCTGAGGCGTTGCAGAGATTATAGAAGAAATAGATGCATTGGTCTATTAAACTGTTAAATCTAAAGAATGATACTGGCACAAAACATCCAGGAAATCTGAGACACTATGAAAAGTCCAAATCTAACAATAATAGGAATAGAGGAAGAAGAAGAAACCCAGGTCAAAGACACAGAAAATATTTTCAACAAAATCATAGAAGAAAATTTTCCCAACCTGCAGAAGGAGATGCCTATTAAGGTACAAGAAACATACAGAACATCAAAAACAAATTCCCCTTGGCACATAATAATTAAAAAACTACTTATACAGAGCAAATAAGCATTATTAAATTCTGCAAGGGGAAAAGACCTAGTAACATATAAAGGCAGACCTATTAGAATAATGCTTAACTTCTCAATGAAGGCTTTAAAAACCAGAAGTACCTGCACAGATGTGCTGCACATCCTAAGAGACCATAGATACCAATCCAAACTACTATACTCAACAAAACCTTCAATCCAAATAGATGGACAAAATAAGACATTCCATGATAAAACCAAATCCAAGCACTATCCAGCTACAAATCTTGCCCCTAAGAAAGTGCTAGAAGGAAAACTTCAACCTAAAGAGGATAATCACACTCAGGAAAACACAAGGAATAAATAATCCCAACCCAGAAAATCAGAAGAGGGGAAACACACACCCACCACCACAACAACAACAAAATAACAGGAATCAATAAAGACTGCTCATTGATAACGTTCAACATCAAGATCCAGCTACACATGCATTCATCCTGCCACAGAGACACTTCCTCAGCCGTGTTCATTGTTACTCTATTCATAATAGCAAAAAAATGGACACCTATATGTCCTTCAAGAGATGAATGGATAAAGAAAATACAGTACATTTATATAATGGAATATTTTTCAGCCATTAAAAATGAAATCATTAATTTACAGGTAAATGGATGATCCTAGGAAAAAAAGTCATCCTGAGTGGGGTACCTAAGACTCAGAAAGACAAATATGGAATTTATTCACTTATATGTGGATACTAGCTTCTAAGACAATGATAACAGAGCCTTCAACTCTATGTGTTAGTATCTTTGGTACTCTGTATTCTACCAACGGAGAAACTCTATCCCAGCTATGAACACTGCAATCTGTAATACTGTCCTGCCTGGAATATATACTAGTGCAATGTTGGCACAAAGCTTGTGGGAGTAACCAAGCTATATCTGATTTGACTTAAGGCCTATTCCACCAGATGGAACCCATATCTGGGTGCTGCTTGAGTGACCAAGAACCTAAGACCTAGATAGCACAGGGACCTAGGGTAAAACCAAATACTATTGTTCTTTTAAAAATGTAGCTATAAAAATGACTCCTAAAGACATTTTGCTATACTCATAAATGAATGCCTTGCTTAGCCATCATCAAAGATGCCTCCTCCTGTATCAGATGGAAACAAAACAGAGATCCATACCCAGACAATATGCAGAGAGTGAAACCTTGGAACAATCAACTGTAAGTTTAACATCTCCATCAAATCCCTCCCTCAGGACTCAGGGCACCCTGTAGAAGAGGAAGTGGAAGTAGTTTAAGATCCAGAGGGGATGGAGGACACCAAGAAAACAAGGCCATCTAAGTCAATGTGATGTAGGAATTGTGAACTCACAGAGACTGAGGCACCATGCACAGGGCCTGCATGGGTGTGCATCGGATCCTCTGCATATATATTATGGCTTCCAGTTTATGCTAAAAAACTAAAAAGTAAATATTAAGTTTTTATGCTAACTAAGTCAGGCACACAGGGTCACATGTTATGATTCTATTTATCTGAATTATTCAGAATTGTCAAATTCATAAAGACAGAGTAGAGAAATGATTGCTGACGGATGAAGAACTTGGGAAAAATTGGGGTGGCTGCTTAACTGAAATGGGATTTTTCTTTAGTGTCATGACTTGTTCTGGAACTGTGACAGTGTAGCAAAGGCTTCTAAAATTTAACTTGAGAAAAAAATGACCCTAAAGAGTTAAAATTTCTGAAAGGAATTCCATGCTAATGGTGTGTGATAATTAGTTTTATTGTCAACTTGATTGTATTTAAAATCATCTAGGGGATAACACTTCTGGATATGTCTTCCAGAATGTTTCCATAGAGGAGAAAAGTCCCACTCAGAATGGGGGCGATATCATCTCATGGGCTAGGGGTTCATGTTGAATAAAAGTGGGAAAGAAAGTGGTTTGATCTTATGTAGGACATTTGTGTGCTGCTCATATATGTATGGTTATATGGGCATCTCATTCTTTTGTTGAGGAACACTTTTTAAAGTGCAAATTATTTTTCTCTTAGAACTGGCTAGCTATGTAAAATGGCATGGGTCATTAAGTGTCAAACTCCATACGGTCTGAGCCTATTCACTAAAATTTGGAATTCTCTACACAAGTGTTCTGACAAACTGTAGAAAGGCATGCTATGATTAACTCTTCCAGGCCTTGCTTAGAAGCAATAACAATTTTGCTTTGAGTTCATAATGTGTCCCTTCCAGAATAGCATCCCACCCCCACGCACACACACAAATTAGCAAGTTAGAGTCACTGACAAAAGATGAAAATTCCTTTTCTTTTAGAGTTGCTTCAGAGCTGCTTAGTGGCCTGGCCAGAGTCTAGGGGAGGAGGGCTGATAAGAGTTGCTGATGGGTCATGGGATCACGGAATTACAGTACATAAAAGGTTCACAGTGCATTTGGTGGAAGGGAGGGAGCAACTTTCACAGGGGATCAGAGATCAGGTGGTAACATCATATCAAAAAATGTCGGTGATAGGGGACAGCAATTAATGTCAACAGTAATGGTTAATATGCCCAAGACAATACCTAATCTGGCACATAAAGGTCTGTAATTGGGATGGTCAGAATGGAAAACAAGAAAGGGGCTATGGGATCTAGAAGTGGTGAAACCACCTGGAAAAACCACCTAGGGCTTGTTGTAGCCATGAAGCCTACTTGGTTAAGAATCTCAAATATTTTGGTGTTTTTTTAATTTTATTTTTGTTTCAAACATGTATTTGTTTTTAGGAAAGAACCACACACATGTAGAAGTCAAAGAGCAACCTGCAGGAATTGATTCTTGCTTTCTATCATGTGGGTCAGAGATCAACAGTTTGGGCAGCAGGCACCTTCATACATTGAGCCATCTTGATGGCCTGAGACCGCCTCTTAAAGAAAATATCTAAGAGTCTTAGATTCAGGAAAGTACTGGAAGACTGGAAATCTGTACCACTGATAGCCTGGCCTTCTATGATGGCAGACAGCCACCACTGTGTGGCCTCACCACTTAATGGTGCTAGGTACTACTGGTTTTGTATAGAAAGCAGTAGCCTGTAGCCTTAAGGCTTATGTCAATGGTTGAACCCACATTGAAACGTATCAATGGCTTGTAGGTAGGCTGTTGTAGTGTGTCAGGATAAAGGGATCCCAGAGTCCCAAAGTTATCAATTTTTTAAACCGATGCATAGGGAGTTAGTTATCCAGTTATCTATACACAGAACTGGTCACTAATGGAATGATTTGAAGGGCCTGGCAAGGACAGATTCCAACAGTCAAAGCAAAAAAGGAAAATGAGGTCCCAATTGGCTGCAGATGGAATTGGAGTTACTTATGGTTATCAGAATGCTAGTGTTCTTCTTGTTACATGTTTGCCTTTGGTGTTCTTTAAAGAGAAAAATGAATCACTAAGGAATTCTGTATATTGTTAAAACTATTTCCCCATTGTAAATGAACAGAAACCATATAGAAAGTATATTTATCTTGCTTCTCATATGGCTTCTGTCTTCCTACAAGAAGAAAATTTGATCACATAAAATGGTGTCTAGGTCCTGTAACAAGGGACCATTCTTTTTTATATAATGGTAAGGGGGTAGCCCTTTGTGAACTCTACTTTCTCTTTCTTCGGGAATTGACCATTGTCTTTGGAAGCTGAGGGCCTCCACTTATCCCATTTGTTTCTTAACTGTGGAATGTAGCATGAATAATAAAAATCCAGAGACAGAAATTGGGGTTCAACCCAAAAAACTGGAAAATCAAAGAAATCAAGCCACTAGAGAAGTCTTACATCTACCAAGGCAGGGCAACTACAAACTAAGTAGACTAAGCCTCTCTCTCCTCCCCTTTTATATTCCCTCTAGTGCTGGGATTAAAGGCATGACTCCCCAGTACTGGGATTAAAGGTGAACGTCATCACCACCTGGATCTGTTTCTGCACTGATCTTCTGTAGCCCAGGGTAGCCTTTAACTTAAAGAGATCCATCTTCCTCTGTCTCTTATATCCTGGGATTAAATTTGTGTGTCACCATTGCCTGACCTCTAGTGGCTTTAGCTTTGCCTCTGGTCTTCAGGCAAGATTTATTTAACAGAATACAAATAATATATCACTAGAGTGAAGAAGGTGATATAAGAGAATCTAGAGGAGCTTGGGATGTGATTAAATGGGAAGAATGCTTGCTGTGCAAGCATGAGGACCTGAGTTCAAATCACTATTGCTCAACACTGAAAAAAGCTGGACAAGGACACATGGGACTATAGTCCCACCAGTGTATATTTGTTTTGGAGTGGGTGGAGACAGAAGGATCACTGTGGCTTGCTGGTTGCTCCAGACTGTTTCAGTGACAGACTATTTCAAGTGATTATGTGAGCAGTGATTGCACAGCACACATGACATCTTTCTCTAGCCTTTGTGTACATGCACACATGTGCTTATAATACACACACACACACACACACACACACACACCTTACAAAAGGGAGAACCCTGTATCTGCTAGAGGCATTATACCCAGGGGTCAGACTTGGAGAATTACCTTGTCAAGCATTATTGAGTCACTTTGTGAACACATGTAACAGTTGTCCAGATAAAAGCTTTTTGTCCTCTCTTTATAACTTTTTTTTCAAAAGGTTATTCTTTGGCTCTTTTTGATTAATCTTTTGTGTCCCCAATATAAGCTTTTGCCTTGTGGTTATTATGACATAAATATCCTTTGGTTGGAGCTTGAGAAATGGTTCAGTGATTAAGAGCACATGTATTTCTTGCAAAGGGCCCAGGTGCCTCCCCAGCACCCACATAGTGGCCCACAACTACCTATAACTCCAGTCTCAAGGAACAAGACACCCTCTTCTGGTCTCCCTAGGCACCACACAAGCTCATGGTGCATAGATAACATAGGCAAGATACCCATACACATTATTAAATTAAAACAATGAAATTAAAACAAAAATTCTATGTCTTTATTTTAACAACCACACAATTTACATTTTGATGTAAAAATTGACTTTTAATATTGTGTGCCTCCTAACAAATTATTCCAGATATCATTATTTTTATAGTTTTGTCTTTTATATATTATTAAAGATGTAAATGATTTATCTAACATCTCCATAACAGTTTTACAAAGCTCTGATTAAGTACATATCATTAATGTTGCCAATGACTTTTATCCTTTCATTTTATAGATTAATGTTTTTTTTTTCAAGTTGAGTGAACTTCAGTATTTCTTACAAATTAGGTCAAATGCTAATTAACTTCATAAACTTTTGTATGTCCAGGAATCTATCTCTTCTTTATGACTGAATTTGACCTTTGCTAGGTTAAAAAATATGACTCAGTTATCTCCTTTCAAGAATTTGAGTATATTATCATTTATTCCACACCTATAATTTTCTGAAATCCACTAATAGTTTTATTTTAACTTCCTCATATATGATATATTTCTTTTCTCTTGATCTTTTAATGCTTCTCACTCTGTCTGTTTTTGATTGACTTTCCTGTACCTGAAAAATTATTTTCATGGGTATTATTTCCCTTACTAGACTGTAGATTCTTTTCATCATTCTCCTGTTTTAGCTTCTTTAGCTTAAGTATTAGTAGTATCAAAACTTTAATAGGCTATCCTTATTTCTTCTCACTCTTTTATTGCCCACTGTGTATTTTCTTATAACTTGCTTTCAAGCTCATATATTCTTTCTTCTGCTTGATGAATTCCATTGCTGATGCTCACCATAGAAACTTGTAGTTCACTAATTATGTTCCTTAGCTTCATGATTTGTTTGTTTCATAACTTCAGTCTTTGTTAAGTGCTTTGTCAAGTAATTTATTGTTGTTTATTTGAGGTCATCTACTGGGGAATTATTGGTTTGATAATATTCACTTTTGGCTTTTCATGTTTCTTATCGTACATCAATGTGAATTTCTTAGGGCAGTTACACCTTCCAATATATTTGTAAGCTGGTTTTGATTGGAAAATACCTTATTTTCCCCATGGAGGGTGCAGTTGTTCTGGCTAGGTTGTATACAGATGTTCAGATACTGTACAGGCACAGGAGTAAAGGCTCTGTGTAGTTGATGAGCTGAGATTGGTGTTGACAAATGCTATGGAGATACTCAATAACAAACACTAAAGACATCCATAGTAGTGGTAGGAGCCATTGAAGCTTTAAGGTATTTAAGGCTTTGTGTATTTTTATTCTAATGTAGAAGTAGTAGCTGATATGATCCTGGCTTGTGAACACACTAAGGGTGGAAGGGGCACTGATGTCTGATAAATGATGCTCATGAAGTAGATACAGACGTGGGACTTAAAGACTAGCCTAATATGACTTTGAGAGATGAAGAAGTGATAACACTAGTGTCTGGAACACAGCCAGATAACTGAGCTGACAACTGAATGTGAGCTTCAAGATGTTTATAAAGCAGTAAAGCTGTTGAAGATATGAGCACTGGAATGTACATAGCTATAATGCCTCCAGGCTTGTGGCAGGGTCTCTCTCTCTCTCTCAAGATTGCACAGAGAGATCTGGGCTGTGTGGCCCAGCATGGAAGCAAGTTAATTCTGGTTTTAGATTTCATGTGGTGCATGCACTATAGCCTTACAATCAATCTTGAATGTGTGCTGGCTCTCAGTGGCANCTGACATAATGGGAGCTGAGCATACATTAAGTCCTTGCCTCCAGGAACATGGATAGCTGTGTCAGAAGATGTGATGTCTTTGGTGCTGAGCCAAGTAGAACTTTCTTGAATGTGGCTGGAGAGATGGCTCAGAGGTTACTTCTAGAGGTCCTGAGTTCAATTCCCAGCATCCGCGTGGTGGCTTACAAGCCATTTATAATGGCCTGCAGGCATACATGCAGATAGAACACTGTATACATAATAAATATTTTTTTTAAAAAAAGAACTGTCTTGGAGCCATGGTCCAGAGTATTGACTAGCTTTTGATTATGCTCTGGGGTATCTTGAGTAAAGGCACTCACAGAGACCTGAATTTCAGAACTCCAGGTGCGACTATGCTCACTGTGGTGACGGCTGTAATGAATGGCATGTGAAAGAACACAGTGTAGTCTTAGAACTGGATGCTACAGTGTGTGCCCTCATAAAGAAGCTTGTCTGGGAGGTCAAGAGGACATGTGATGTTTGAAATGACAGCAGCTGTCATTCGGATGCAGCATAACAGTGTTGGCTTTTTGAGAGGGACTGAGTTGCAGCTACATTTTCTTTGAGTTTCCCTGACATGAATGGCTAGTACTTACTCAAAGATGCCTTGTATTCTGCAGAGAAGACTCCTAGGGAATATTCTAACTCTCATCCCCTGGATGATATTGATAGCTTGCGCTTTTCCTTTGTTCTTAACCATTTCCTGGTGTCTCATGCATGACAATCTTATCAGCCATCTTTTTTTTCTGTTTTTGTTTTTCTCTACTGAATTGATACAGGTTCTCAAATGGGCCTGTGAGTCTTTCAGAGTTACTTTGATCTTCAGATAACTGTCTGTTGTGGAATATTAGTTTAATTATGTAAAGATGTGTTGTATTTGTTTATGTTGTGGAATATTAGCTTACCTGTGTAAAGGTGTATTGCATTTGTTTGTGATGCATTTGTTTAATTATGTAAATATGTATTGCTGTTTTACCTTGCCTGCCTAAGGCACCTGATTAGTCCAATAAAAAGCTTAAGGGTCAATAACTAGGCAGTAGAGAGATACGTGGGGCTGGCAAGCAGAGGAAAAAGGGAAGTCAGCCAGCTAGGTGAGAGCCAGCCAGGCCAGCCAGACATGGAGGAAGCATTAAAACAGAAAGTTCCCATGCTGTCATGGGACATGTGGCCCAAAGTCACACAAAAACCTCCAATCCTTGTTCAAACTCCTTGAGTCCTGCTGTCTCCATCTAGCCTCACTCCCCTTGTATTGGGTACTTTTGTTATCTGTGTGACTGGAATAAACAGCTGAAGGGAGGACTTACTCAGACTCATGGATCAAAAGTTTCTGGGAAGAATATCATGTTGTAGGAAATTACCATAGAAAATTCTTTCCCTTGTTGTAGATGGAAGTTTATGTCCTGCCTGGTCCCATAGCCATTCAGTCTCAAAGGAACACACACAGGCTTATATTAATTATAAACTGTTTGGCCTATTTCCTCAGGCTTATTATTAACTAGCTCTTATAACCTAAATTAACCCATAATTTTTGTCTAAGTTTAACCATGTGGCTTAGTAGCTTTTCTCAGTAAGGCATTCTCATATTGCTTCCTCTGAGTCTGGGTGACAATTGCATCTGGCCTTTCCTCTCCCCAGAATTCTTTTTTTTATTAAAAATTTCCACCTCCTCCCCTCCTCCCATTTCCCTC
>LOEQ01010167.1:40608-53294 GCA_001685075.1 Bramus lutescens | reverse complement strand
GCCCCCTCCTCATTTGGCACCATGGTATAAAAGCCAGCCCCAGCAGAACAATAAAAAGAAGCTGTTCCACCTCAACCTCGTGCTCTGTGCAGTCATTCAACCTGGACACCCTTCGCCGATTCTTGGACTTCAGGCTGTGCTGGCACAGCACACTTTTAGATTAGATCCAGCTCAAATCCTCTGAGTAGGTTGTACTCAGCAATATGAAATTATCTTCATCTTCTGGGAGGCAACCAACAACAATAGCAAGAGCCTATATTTTTGGGTCCCTAACCAACAACTCCAGAGGTGATTTCTCTTGCCTGGTACTAGAGTTTTTGTTAGATTAATCTACAGAGCAGCATTGTGTTATCACAAAGTGGCATAACTCCATTTAAAGTATATATATATATATATATATGTCTTTAGGTAAATATAAAATATTATGATTCCTTCCTTATGGCTTTTTCAAGCATCTTTTGTGCTATTTATTTAATTTAGTATTTATACTTTTTGCCTCCCTTTCCTTCTGTATTGACCTCTCTCCTCCCCAATTAAATCCCCCAATCCCCTGTTTTTTCTATTTCTCCCTTTATATCACAAATATTCTGATATTTCCCTCTCTAGAGCTCCTCCCACCTGACATTATCCCTTTTTACTTTTGAATTATTTTTCTGGACTTTCTTTCCGAGTGTTTGCATTAGGGATTGTTATTATAGGATTAGCGATTTGTAAAGAAGACATGCTGTCTCAGTTTTTCATGTTTGTGTTTATGAACAATAATTTGCACATTTGGAGTTAATTTTTTGGCTAAGTTTTTCTTTCTCTGATACTCTTTTGTTCCTAAATTAAAGTCCCATTTTTTTTCCTATCAGTAGCAACTCTTGCAATGTTCAGTGAATAATGAAATCATACTAGGGTTGGGATATCATTTCCCTCTGTGAGAATAATATTTAGGGCCAGAAGCTCTATCACAAGTCTTCCTCTGAAGGTCAGGAATTCTTTTGTGTCTGCTCTGGCCTTTTGCCTCTTTTTTTACTTAAACTGTGAATTGTGGAATTGTTCACATGCTCGTGGGCCTTACTCTAGTCAGATCTGGTGTTCACCCTAAGCCTGCAGCTTTGGCTGACACCATTGCAAGATGTAACTGAGAGGGCCGCAGAGTCAGACCAGAGTCATGACAGGTTTCTAATAGCCCCTTCCAGAGACCAGGCCTTAGTTTCGCTTTAATGGAGGAGGCTGGAGCTGAACAAACAATTTTGAGGAAAACCACAACTCAGAGGCAACCAATCTACCGGCATCCCCTTGGCCTTCTGCTTGCTCAGCAAATAAGCACAGTCTCCTGATAACCAAAGATAGCTTTTCCTACCCTGCCACTAGAAAGTCCCTAACCACTAGGACCTCCTGCCAATCAGTCCCCAGACTAGCCTTTCCTCTACCAATCAGCCCCAGATTAATTCCTCCTCCCTGCAGTTCCCCTAAATCTGCTTCTAAGGAGCTTGTGACCTTCTTTTGGGGTTGCCATTTTGCCATCCCAACTTGTTGGAATTGATAAAGTGCTCTTGTTATGGCGTACATGGCTGTTAGTCTTTCCTTGGCTTCTCTCAGACACTAATAGTGACCTCCCCATGCATTCAATAGCTTTATTTCAATTCAGGACTGGGTCTCATCCAGAGTCCTCAGTTTCTGCTGGAGTGACTGTAAGATATGTAACTTATCAAGTGCCTGTGGGCCTAACCCAGAGTAAAGTCCAATGCCCACCCTTGTTCCATAGCTTAAAGTGAAGATACGGAAGGATGGAAAAGTCCCCACCACATCTATGGGCCTCACTAGTTTCTGCTGNCTGTTGAAGCAGCTAGATCATCATCACCTGTCGTCATGCGCACCCCTTAAAAAGTGCCTGCCCGGCACAGTTCTCTCTCTCGCCTTTCTTTGCTCTCTTGCTTCTCTTACTTTTCTTATCCCGTGCTCCACTTCCTTGTTCTTTGCCTGACTGTCTGTCTGTCTGTCTGCCTGCCTGCCTCTCTCTCTCCCATGTCCCCAGTCCAACATGGCCTTTTGCTCTCTCCCTCCCCAACAAACTTCTTGCACTCACTCTGCTGCATGCGATGTGCTTGATTAGTGGCCGACCTTGGTGGGGCCCACCAAAAGGTATTTGCTTCCCCTTTCCTTTTTATTTATCATGGCAGCACTGGTGTCAGGTCTTGTCCCTATCCTGAGACCACAGCTTCCATCAAAGTCACCGTAAGATGTAAATGTTTCTTTATGAATATTTTCATTATATGATTCTGAGTATTAATCTCTGATGTCTTTATGAATATTATTATTATTAGCTCTATAAACCAGGTCTTCAGTCTGATTAAGTCCATTTTAGCCTGTATTCTTCTTCTTTGTTTATCAAGATTACCATCCTTCATTCTTCTCTCTCTCTTTCCTTACTTCTCTTTTAGTGGTATTGAGTATAGAACCAAAGACTTTGTTCACAATATATGTTAGACCCCTCTGCTATATCCTTACTCTTATCTCTCATTCTTATTGTTGGCAATTTTCTGACACATATTGGTTTACTTTAAAACTTTTAATCTAAATATTTTCTTTAATATATTGCTTGAAAGAGTATCATTTTGGATTTATTAATATAATTGATATATTTGGTCATTTGCTATTATTCCACATGAGCTGTGCTTAAACAAAATATATACAATTTAACTACATTCTTTTTTTGTTTTGTAGATAGATAATTGCTTTGGTTTAATGGTTTCTTTTACTAAACATTTAACTTATCTATGTAGTACCTTTATTTGTACTGAAATCTTAGTAATTAATACAGAAATAGTTAAAATTTATAAGCAGGCAATTCATATAAACAATATACACACCATTAAATCTATTAATTAATGTGCTGATTCTATTTTCTAGTTAGTGTAAATAATTCAGCAATAAACATCATTGCACAATTATCTTTGGAGTAAGATGTACAATCTTTTGGGTAGATGACCAGGAGTGATACAGCTGGTGTCTTAGTTTGTTTTTCTATGACTGTGAGGAGATACCATAACCAAGCAACTTACAAAATAACTTTTTATTGTCATTAGATATGACAGAGAGCATGGCAACAGCCATGCATGGCTCCGGAGCAGTAGCTGAGAGCTTACATCTTTATCTCCAAGTAGGAGGCAGAGAGACCCAACTGGAAATGGGCATGGGTTTTTGAAACCTCAAAGCCTGCCCCCAGTAGCATTTCCTCTAGTCAAATCACACTTCCTAATCCATCCCAAGCAGTTCCACTAATAGGTGACCACGTATTTGAATATATGAACTGTAAGGAACACCACTTAAAAGTTATGTTGTGTAACTCAAAAGCCATTTTGTGTGACTTGAAATAATATGATGCCTGAGCTTGCTAGGAGGCAGTTTGATAAGTGCTAAGACTCAGAAGCAAGCCACCTGCCAGGCCAAAGAGCTTAGTCCAGGGCAGGCCTTGATATGTTAATGAACTAACCCCAACTTGTTGTTGATATGCTAATGAACCAGCCCCAAGCTGTGAACCCTAATACTTTAAAGCTACTGCCCAATGGAGTGATACAAAATTTGGGGCTTTGGGAATGGTCTCTAGGATTGCACTGGCATGCTCCTGAGGCAAGATTGTCCAGCCTCTGTGTGGCCCTGGTTTCAGTGACTGTTGAATTTCTGGCACTGTCCCTGACTCACACAGGCTCACTTATCTGTGCTAACCATTGGCCTATGCTGTCAAGGATGTTCTGAGACTTCCACCAATGCCATCCTCCCCAGTCTGCCACAGCTGAAGGATTTCACAACAGACTTGGCCTGAGCCTACAAGTTTCTGAAGCACCTGCAATAGTGAAGATTCCCAGGTGGAACCCTGCAGCAGCATTTCTGTCCAAACAACTGTTCCTCTGCTTGTTGGGATGTCTGTTTAATCTTTATATTAGCATAATATTATAAGGAATGTTTGTGTGAATAAATGCAACATATTCAAAAGGCAAAACTTATGCGGACATCCTAATTGTTGATCACCTTACAGTCCATAGACCAGTGCTCTCCAAGTGAGCCTATAGGAGTTATTCTTATCCAAACCATTACACCTGGATCATAAAGTAATTCTATTTTTAGATTTTTTTGAGACAGGGTGTCTCTGTGAGCTTTGGTTGTCCTGCAACTCACTCTGTAGACCAGACTGGCCTCAAACTTGAAGATCCATCTGCCTCTGCCTCCTGAATGCTGCTATTTTTATAATTTTAGTAAACTGACTTCCATAGTGACTCCCCAGTTTACACTCCCATCAGTAGTGAATAAGAGTCTCCTTTCCTCACTAGTATTAGTTATCATTTGTTTTCCTCTTCTCCATTTTGCCTGGAATAAGATTTTGCTTTACAAGGAATATAGATGATATACTGTCCCATCATCCTTTTCGTATAGTCTTTGTTTACATGAACATATTTGGGCAGAGGGCACCCAGTAGCCAAGTAACATACAGTAAGACATAGGAAAAGTTAGAGACCCAAAGAGACACATAGAAGAGAGAAGATCTGTGAGCTTAATTTAAGACCCTCCTTCTGAGGAGCTAGAAAGAGTAAATGCTTTTAAAGAGCTTACTATCAAAATATTTAAAGGGAGAAGGTCTGGGTTTGCAACCCCTATTTTATACATAAGAAAAAAACTTCCAAGTGGAGATACATTATCATTAAAATAGCTCTTATATTCTAATAAGTTGGATTTTTGCTGGACTCCACAGCCTAAGTTCATAATAATACACGTTGAAGTCATAAAGACTCATGAATGATAACTCTCTGTGTGTATTCAGTCCATCCGTCTGCTTTTAAGAGAACAATGTAGCAGCCAATTTTACTTGTCATGGATCTCCTATGTGATCAACTTTTACAAGCTAAGGTAATGCAGCATTTTAAGATATGTACTCTTCCATGTCCCTGACCCAGAGAGCATATATGTTTATCTGTATGTCTGTTATGCTAACCATTTCCTGAAAATAACGAACTTATCCGAAGTGACCTTACAAAGTAAAAACCTGACATAAACACTAAAAGCAGAATACAAATATTGCTTAATAGCATTTGTTTGTTTCTTATCTGGGTCAGTTGTGGTCAGTTAGAGTCAATTGCTTAATTTCTTATAAAACTCTGTTAATGGTTTCTGTAAAGTATCCCCCATTCCTTTCCCATATGTTGCTTCTTCTGTGCTGCTTAATAAAACAGAGTCAAAGCCCTTTGTTAGACACACAGATACAGATGCACACAAGACAAAGCAGAATTTATGCAGGCACAGATCCAGACTCATGCAACAAACATTACAGATACTCAAAACCCATAAGGTCCAGAATAATGGAGGACATAGGAAAAGAATTAGACAGTCCAAATCAGGCTGGCTTTTGATTAAACTACTCCAGAGGAAGTCTTTGATTTCTTTGTTGGTGACTTTGAATTTGTCACTAATACATTCAACTGATGCATTTTGGTGCCTCATATGAGGAAGCTCTAATGTGGTTAATGTGAGCACCTCCACATCATGGTTCCTATAGAAACCTGGTACCATGGCAACTGTGATAGCTCCTTAATGGTGAAGAACAATCTGATGAAAAGAGTGTTTCTCCCTATGGCACTGGACAGGTGTTAAATATTGTTAAAACCTATTAAATTTACTATTCGCCTTAATGATAAGTTGTTTATTTTCTTATTGTAGATATTCCTTCTGATGTTCATTTTCCTGTATATAAGCTAAGATATTGGAGATGGAACACTTTGCTTCCCTAAATGACAGCTGTTAGATTCTCCTATGCTGTTCTGATGGCCTTGAACAAAGGACACTCAGTCAAACAGTTGGTTACCGTGCCCTTATTCCAGCAACTGGCATTTTGAATGCTGCACAGATGACTTGAGAGAGCTACACAATGACACATCAAATTTCCTGAGTTCCCGAAGGCACAGACACAGCCAGGGCTGCTTGAAATTCTTAGTACCAAAATTTTGTTATCATAAGCCTTGATAAGGTCTCGGTGACCCTGCAATCTTTTCTATCCCTGGTGCCCTAGCAGAGGGACTAGTGTGACTGGTGATAAGAAGACAAGGCTGTGGCTGGAGCTAACAGGAAGTCCCATTTGTATGCAAGGTGTGGTACGACTAGCGCAAGCACATATCTTCATGTATGTTTAGGGTGTGCTTTGATTGACTTGAATACCTTTTTCTAGCACCTTTCTCTGGATCACTTCAGTAGCAGGTTCGAAAGCCACGTTCAGGTTTGGTGAGCAGGATAAGAGATACATCTGTCTTGGGATGCCTTTCTGTGTGTTGAAACACGATATCTAATACTCCTCACAAGTAGTCTTTCCTGTACCTTTGCTATCACGGGCTAAATTGGTAACCCGAATGAGTAAAACCACTTGAATGTGTTTTGGAACACGGAATTTGGAGGAGCAAGACTATGTTCCCGGGCTATGGTCACTCAAAATGGCTCCAGAATAAACTGTGCTTTATTCTCTTAAGGAAAAAAGTAAGAACGTTAGAGACCGAAGAAGGGCAGTGGCAGTAGAGGTGGTAGAGGGACAGTGTCAGCTTCAGCAACAGCTGAGCACCAGGCAAGCCAGGCTGCTGAAATGGAAACACAGCTGTGAGGTTGACAACCAAAAAAAAAAGGCAGCAGAACAGATCAAAAGAGCAGCCGAAGAAACTGACAGAGGTAGCGAGGACAGGGAGCTGAAGAACATAAGGGCTTAAAAGCCACTGTAGGCCCTGATTATTGGAGTAATTGGATAGAAATGCCAAGCCTTTAGGTCAATACTTTCAGACATCTCAGGCTGGCAAGCTGTGATGCAGAGTTCTATTAAGGGCTGAGAGATCCAGATACATAGGCCTCTATAGGAATTTGTGAAGCCAGCTCCTGTTCAGGTCTCAGAAATCACCATTTCCTAGAGCAGTAAAAGAGCCATATCACTGCCAAGGCTGAGTCCTCCTACCCTGGCCTACACAAGAGGGTTCACACTAATAAACCTAAGAGTCAAGCCTGAAAACAATGAAGGAACTGATCAGTAACAATCGCAGTCCCCGATTCCTGTGTGTGTCCCATGGGTGCTGAAATACACACAACATTGATGAGAAGGCCTTCTGAGCAACTTGAAGCCTTTGTTTACATTCTTCAATGGCCACTAAAAACACATTATATACAACACACTATAAACATACTCAAAAGTCATGATTATATTCTGTTAACTATGTCATGATTATATATATGAAAATGTCAAGCTGTCTGGTCTTCCTTTTTTGTTTATGGAATTCTATTCAAAGTCAACCTGTGTTGGGAGCACAAAAGTCCTTGTACTCACAGATAACCAAGATTGTCAAGCAGGCAGGTTATCTCTTCATCAGAAGCTATGTGTAATCTGTTTTCCACCCAGAAGGCTGGGAATGGAGGTGGCCCAGGTAACCCCTGTGCTACCTGTAGGGCCGGTGCATACCTAGCTCTCCCTTGCTGCCAGAAGCAGGAATGAAGTAGATAAACTCTGCATTATCTGTATGGCCAGGGGTGACCCCAGGCACCCACAAGTAGGACCAGAGATAGCTAATAGTCTAGGTGACTTCTGTGCTATCTGTATTACTGAGACCACACCTGATCCCCTCTCCAGGCTCTTAAGATAATACATGTAGCCTATCTGTAGAACCCACCTTCATGGAAGAAGTGCCATGCACTTTGAGAAGTAAATATGCCTCATTGTGCACATGGTACTGTGTTACACCAGAAAACTTCTTTCCAAATTGTGCTGTGCTCAAATATGCCTAAAATAAACTACCCTGTGTCAGACTTTAGAAGTTTGAACCAACACAGCTACTAAGTTGTGTTGAACCAGATTGCTTTCATGCTGCATGCAGATTATTACTTAGATGGTTATGGCATTTGCCATAGCCTCCACATCCTGAATGGAGAGTAGTAATCGTTATGGTAGGGCTGATAAGGAGAGGCTGGTAATTAACAGTACCCACTATATGCCTGCAGGGAAATAACATGCTGAAATAAATGCATGTCTTAAATAAGAATCCAGCATTCCCTAGGACCAAGAATTGACAAGGAATTACAAGAAATTAAAGGTTTCTGAACAACAAATGAAAGTCAAATGAAAAGACAGCCTACAGGATGGGAGAAAATCTTTACAAATATACATATGACAGAGAATTGGTACCTAGAATGCATAAAGAACTACAAAATGTTCCTAAATAACAAAGAACAAAACAGTCCAACTAATAAATGGGCTAATAAATAAACAGTTCTTAAAAAGTTAATGGCAAAAGACCAATAAATATGGGGAAAATGCTTACCATCCTTAGCCATTAGGAAATGCCTACTGGAACTACCTTAAGACTCTGTCTCATCCCAGTCTGAATGGTTATCATCAAAAAAACAAATTACAAAATAATAGTGGCGAGGATGTGAGGAACAACAACAACTACCCACTGCTGCTATAAATATAAATAAGTCCAACCACCAGGACAGTAGGAATAGAGATTACACAAAGGAAATAGAGCTACTCTGTGATGTGGTTATACCACTTTGTTCTATACCCAAAAAACCTTAAGTCACCCTGCCACAGAGATACTTGATACACAGAGATAGACTCATGCTTATTGCAGCACCACTCACAATATCCAAGATATGAAATGATTCTCGATACACATCAACAGATTTATAGGTAAAGCATGGTACATATTCACATGTATTTTTATTCAGTCATAAAAACAATGAAATCATATTTGCTGTAAAATAGATGTGACTGGAGATCCTTATATTAAGCAAATATACCAAATTCAGAATGACAAGTGTCATTTTTTCTCTCATTTGTGGATTCTAGATTTTATATAGATACATAAAACTCTCTGTCTCTGTTTCTGTCTCTCTCTGTGTGTATGTAATTTGAAATTACATGAAATTAGAAAAGAGGCTAGAGAAAGGCTCCAGTGAAAGGAGGTATGGAGAGTGGGGGTGGGAATACAAAGTGTATTATTAAATTGAAGGAATTATCCTTATGAAATCCAACTTTATATACAATTAATTTATGCCAAAAATTTATAATTGTGATGATACACTTTTATAAAAATACCTCCTATTGTAAGAGACTTGAACTGGATGGACCTCATAGCAAAGTTAATGAGACACCTTGAGGTCACTTAGCACAGCCTGCTCTCCTACTGTGTACACTGCCTGTTTTCTTAGCCCACCTGTAAGTGAACAGTGGAACAACAAACCTTAGTTGAATTTCCATGTGATAAGCTTTTGAGACATAAGCTAATGTATAACTTTAATTTTAGGATATATATTATCCCTTGCCTCTGACCCAGTGAGCAAATGCATGTCTTCATGTTATGGTAATCATTTACTGGAAATAGCAAACAGGGCAAAAGTGACCTTATGAAATAATTATCTGGTATAAATATTAAATGTAATGCATAGATATTGCTTAACAGCATTTGTTTCCTAACTGGGCGAATTGCAGTCAGTGACTTAAGTTCTTGTAAAACTCTGTTAAAGATTTCTGTAAAGTGTCTATCGATACTTCCCTGTGTGATGCTTTCTCTGCTATTCAATAATTGTAAAGTGAAGCCCTTTGTAAGGATAGTCAGACATCAGGCAAGCATAACTAGACACACAGCAGACAGATTACAAACAAGCCAGAGACAGTAAGCTAGAGACAGACGACACGGGGAGAGAAGTAGCGAACTCAAACTGAACTTTCACTTGGTCAAATTAACCCCAGGGGAAGTGCCGAGCTTTATTTCCTTAATGCAACACCAATACATTTTGGTGCCTATGAAGCTTTCTTTGATGGGTTTAAAGCATTTGATGGAACACAGCATTTTTGAAAATAATAATTAGCTTTTAGTTTGTCAATTTGAAGCATACCCAGGTATGTTCCATAAAATAACCAGATCGGCCTAATTATTATTATGGTTTTCCAGGACTCAACATTTTCAGTTTCATGGCACCTTGTCTTCCACCTTTCCCACTGCCATGTTCTCAAATTTTAATTGTGTGTATGTGTGCACACATGTGCATGCACACGTGTGCAAGTGTGAGTGCCCACTTGTGCCATGCTGCACATGTGGGAAGTCAGTGGACAAGTTGTGGGACTCAACTCTCTCCTTCCACTTTGTGAGTCTCAGGGTTTAAACTCAGGGCTTTAGGCTTGACGGAAAGTGCTCTTGCCCACTGAACCATCTCGTTCTCTTAAACTAGCATTTAATGCATGGGTACTGAATGCTGATCTAGATCACACATGGTGCTACTGACTTGTTAATAGACATCTAACTTGTCTCCAGTTCTAGGATTTTGTAAGTAATTCTTTTATGAACATTAATGAATAAGTATTTTCATGGAAATGTTATAGATGCCAATCTGAGTCCCAGGGAACCCACTGGATACCTGCTGAGGTGCACAGGTTCTTATATTCCATTGTTCAGGTTCTTGTGTCCTATGGAAAGGAATTGGACCAGAGACACATAGTTAGAAATTGAGATAAAAATAGTATATTTATTTGTATTTTATGCATAAGAGTGTGTGTGTGTGTGTGTGTGGTGTGCTTGTCTGTATGTGTCCTTGGAAGACAGAAGATAACATCTGATAACATGGAACTGGAATTTCAGGCAGTTGTGACCACAATCTGGTCTGAGTGCAGGGAATCGAACCCTGGTCTTTACATGATAAGCAAGTGATGTTAGCCACTGAGAGATTTCTCCAGCCTCTGAGGCAGTATTTTAAGAAAGGGAAAGCAGTCCTGAAAGTGGTATTAGGCTAGAGCTGAGGAAAAAGCATGCCTTTGAAAGCCGCTGGGCCAAAAGGCCTATGAGTGTTTACTTAGATAATGCTCAGCTCTCCCACATTTGCATATGATAAACTATTTGCATGCCTGTTTATTACTTACAAGAAGCTCAGGTGAGGAGGGGTTTCTAGGCTTTCTCTGCTAACTGGATTCTTTCATATGGCAATATTCCCAGAGCTTGTTCCAATCTTTTATTTCCCCTGGGGTGTATATTTCACGAGTTCAAGAGCTGGATCATCATGGGGTACATGTAGGATTGACACTGCAACTAAGTGTCAAACTTATTACAAAACATTGTAGATTTTTATTTCCATCAATCCTGTAGAATTTCATCCTTAACAAACTGGCCAATGCTCATTTACATTCAGTCTTCTAAATTTTGGATGTACTCCTAGAATGTAGTAGCATCATTGCAGCTTGTCTTTCTGAGCAGTTCTTCAGTGATCAGTGGTTATTTCATTTCACATAACTGTATCTTTTACACAGTCTGTATTTAAATATTTTCTCTAATTTACTTAGGGAAATGTACATTTTTTATTGTTTGGTCCACCATTCTATACTCTAAATACAAATCCTCTAGCATTGATATGATGTTCAAACATCTTATCCTAGCTGCAAACACTTGTTCAGCTGTCTATTTGGAAGAGTCAAAGTGCTCAGCGTTGGGGAAATTCTTACTTTGCTTACACGTAAATTGTTGTTTTGATGTCTTATTTGTGAAATTTTTACCCAGTCCCAGAGGAATAGGATTTTCTCCTGTATTTTCTGCTGGATTTTGTATAGCTTTGAGGGTTAAAAAACTGTCTTAAAATGGATTTTTAGTTTTAAAATTTTGTTTTGTTTTGCATGCGTGTATATGTATGCGTGAGGGGGGTATCAAGGTGTGTAGTATATGTGCTTGTGTGTATGTGTGTGACTGTGCACACTGAGGACTGTAAGAGAAGTCAGAAGACATCAGGTACCTTGCTCTCTCTAAACCCCTTTGCCTTAGACTTTTTGAAGCATGTTCTCCCATTACGCCTGTAACTAAGCTACTAGCGGCCAGCAAGCACCGGTGGTCCTGCTGCCTTTGTCCATAGCACTGGGATTGCCGCTCTGTGTTCAGCAAAGCGGGTTTTATTTTATGTGGATGTGGGATGGCTATTACCCAATGAATAAATCTCTTCAGTCCCATTTTTGAGTTTTATGTTAAAATCTATTATCTCTATTGTGTTGACTTCTGTATATGGAATAATATATAAGTCTCAGTTTGCATTTGGGTATATGAATATCCATCTGTTACAATGCCATTTCCTGAAAAGACTATCCTACCTGTTCTTCATTAATTTACCTGCACCATTTTCCAAAAATTAATGGTTGAATATGTATTGTCTGTTTGTTTTTCACTTCCTTATACTTTGCCTCTGATCTACTTTATCTCTTTGAAGCCAGAATTAATTTTAGAGTGTGTCATGTTTATAAAGATTCCTGAAATCAGACAGTGTTGTTCCTCTGACTTGATCTTTTTCAAATTTATTGTATAGTATAGGCATTTGCATTTGCATACAAATTTGGGAATTAGACTGTTGATTTATTTTTTAAGAAAATGTCTGCTAATATTTTTGTGGCAGTTACGTTACATCCATAGAACAGCTGGAGGAGAAAGGATAACCTAACAATGCTTTCTTGCAACTCACAGATGTGCTGTCTTCTATTAAACTTTTATTTTCTATTTTGTAATGTTTAGCGATATGTAGATGTCAGTGGGTAGGCTACTGCTAACCATTTCCGACTTTCTGGTGCTATTGTAAATAACAGTATTTTTTTTTCCGGTCCTGTGGATCAAATCCAGGGTGCTCTATCTCTAGGCTACATCCTTATCCTAGTAAGT
>LOEQ01010166.1:10566-45572 GCA_001685075.1 Bramus lutescens | reverse complement strand
GCCCAAACAGGCTGAGCTGGGGGATCTTTTGCCCCGAGGAAGGGAAGCGAGGGGTTGCCTGAGTGCAAGCTGGGATGGGGTAGGAAGCCAGGGACAGTGGGCAGTGTTGGGGGTTTGGGGATGACCACGTATGCGGGTCAGGAACGTACTCACCCTTCCGATGGATGGGCTTGCTGCAGTATCAGTCCCCTTTCTTGCCAGGGGACCTTGCAGACAAAGGGTCTGCCTTGCTGCCAGCATGCTATTGAAACAAAGGGACTACCGCCTCCTTGAACTCATCTCCGTCCCAGCGTCCAAACAGGCTGATCTGGGGGCTCCTTCCGATGGATGGGCTTGCTGCAGTATCAGTGCCCTTGTTCTGGAACTACTTCTTATAGATCAGGCTGACACTGAACTCACAGAGTTTCATCTGCCTCTGCCTCCTGAGTGCTGGGATTAAAGGTGTGTACCACCACCACCTGGTTTAAGGTTCTTACCTATTTCTACGCATTCAATCAACTTTAGGAAAATTTGCTTTCCTTCTGGTCTTTAAAACCTACAATCCTCCTCTTTTTACAGTCTTTGTATTTGTGGTGGCTTGATTAAGAATGCCCCCAGCAGGTTCATATGTTTGAACACATAGCCACCTGGGAGTGGCACTATTTGAAAGGATTAGAAAGATGAGGAGCTGTGGTCTTCTTGGAATAGGTATTGCTTTGTTTGGGGAGGTGTGAGGGTTTTGTGTCATCTCCTTTTTCTCTTGTCCTGTGGAACAGGCTATAGCTCTCTGCCACTGTTCCAGTGCTATGTGTGCCACCATGATCCTTGCCATGTTGACAATGGACTAATCCTCTGAAACTGTAAGTGAACCCCAAGTAAATGTTTTCTTTCATAAGAGTTATTTGGTCCTGGTGTCTTTTCACAGCAACAGAACAGTGAATAAGACAAACTCCACATTTCATTTACTTGGAAGGGTCTTTTTGGATCCCTTTACATATATGACCTCGTCTTATTTCTTTTGGATCTCATGGTTATCTCAAGGATGCCTGGACTACGTTCACTTACTCTCCTGTCGTACGTATCAACTCCAGCACACTTAATCTAAGTCATACCTATCTTCTTTTTTGCTTGTTTGTTCATTTTTGAAATTGTATTTTAATCACATTTCTCTCTTCTCTTCCCTCCCTCCTTCATCACAGTCTTTACCAGAGTTCACTATGACCTTATTAATTACATGTACTTTCTCTTCATCAGTCTCTAATTCATAGTCTAATTTCTTGGACAGCACAGAAAATTTATCTCACTTGTCATGGGTTATTCAACCTATAGTTTAAAGCAGAAACATTGTTATGTATACTTAAGAATATATGTTGGGGTTTGGAGGTATTCTCAACAATTAAGAATGCCTTGAATGTTTTGGCATAGGACCACTTCCTAAATATAATACCAATAGCGCAGACATTAAGAGCAAATATAAATAAACAGAACCTTCTGAAATAGAGAAGCTTCTGTAAAGCAAAGGACACAGTCAAGAAGACAAAAAAGGAACATACTAAACAGAAAAAGACTTTCACCATTCCCTCATCAAACAGAGGATTGTTATCCAAGATACATAAATAATTAAAGAAACTAGATATGAGAATAACAAATAATCAGATTAAAAATGGAATACAAATCTAAACAGAGATTTCTCAGAAGAATCTCAAACAGCTGAAAGAGACATACAGAATTGTTCGTCATCCTTAGCCATCAGGGAAATGCAAATTAAAACCACTGTGAGATATCATCTGACATCAGTCAGAATGGTTAAGATCAAAAACACCAATGATAATTATGCTGGAGTGGATGTGGAGTAAGGGAGATACTCCTCCATTGGTGGTGGGCATGTAGGCTTGTACAGCCACTCTGGAAATCAGCATGGCCTTTATTCAGAAAACTGGGAATCAACCTACTTCAAGACCTAGAAATACCACTCTTGGGCATATACCCAAAGAATGCTCAATCATACTATGAGGACATTCACTCAACTATGTTTAAAACAACATTGTTCATAATAGACAGAACCTAAAAACAACCTAGATGGCCCTCAACCAAAAAAAGGTTAAAGAAAATGTGTTACACTTATACAATCGAGTCCTACTCAGCAGTAAAAAAACAATGACATGTTAAAATTGGCTTGCAAAGAGATGGAACTAGTAGGAACCATGCTGAGTGAGGTAACCCAGACCCAGAAAGAATAACAGGTTATGTACTCACTCATAAGTGAATATTAGATGTAAGCAAAGTATAACCAGCCTATTTTCCATGACCCCAGAGAAGCTAGGTAACAAGGAGAACCCCAAGAGAAACATTTATAGATCTCCCTGGGAAGGGTAAATAGACAAAATGTCCTGAGAAAACTGGAAGCATGGGGACTGGGGAATAAGGGAGAGCAGAAGGGGTGAAGAAGGGGGACAAGGGAGGAAGTAAGAGAACTTGACAGAAAGGGATGGTTGATATGGAGTAAGGACAGAGGAGAGCAAGGAAAGAGATATCTTGATTGAGAGAGTCATTATGTGGTTAGCGAGAAACCTGACACTAGAGAAATTCCCAGGAATGCATAAGGACAAGCACAGCTAAGACCCCAAGCGATAGTGGAGAGAGTGCCTGAACTGGTCATCCTGTGTAGACAGATTGATAACTATCTTAAATGTCATCATAGAACTTTCATCCAGGAACTGATGGAAGCAGATGTAGAGATGCACAGCAGAGGTCTGTTCTGAGGTCCCAAAGTCTAGTCGAAGAGAGGGAAGAATGATAATATGAGCAAAGGGGTTAAGACCATGATGGCAATACCCAATGAAAAAGTTTATTTGAGCTAATGGGACCTCACTAACTCCATCCTGCCTGCGGCAAGCCAGCATAGGACCAAGCTAGGCCCTCTGAATGTGCCTGGCAGTTGTATGGCTGGAACAGAATGTGGGGCCACTGGCAATGGGACCAGCATTTATCCTTAATGTTTGTTCTGGCTTTTTGGAACCCTTCTCTTTGGAGAGATTCCTTTCTCACAAAAAATAGTGGTCCTGCCTCAAAGCAATGTGGTAGAGTTTGTTGACTTTCCATTGGAAGCCTTATTTCCTCTGAGCAGTGGATAGGGGATGGTGTGAGGGAAAGTTGGAGGGAGCAGGAGGAGGGGAGGGAGTAAGAACTTGTATATAACATAAGAAAAGGTAGTTTTTTCTTAAAAAATAAAACAGCAAATAAAATAAATAATTATTAACTTGCTTTGTGAGTAATTAAAAGTAATAATATATGTCAAGAATGTAAAGTAACTTGGAATTTTCTGGAGGAATAAGATAAATTAGACAATGTTTGGATAAGGACTGCTCTACTATAAATTATTTATAAAAAGTTTATTTATTCAATTTAAAGTCTCCATGGATATACTGATAAGCAGCTTATTAATTCACTCATATAGTCAGCAAACACTGAGTACCAACTTTATTCTGAATATCAAGAAATAGACAAATATAGCAAGTTATCTGCCATTCAGATGTACATAAACAAAGTGATGACAGACATATAAATTGGAGAGACATTCTGCCACATGAAAACTAAGTTATAAGTGGAATGCAGGGCACACTGGAATACAAGTATAGTCATTCACTCTCTGGGGAAAATGGGAGGAGAATATAGAATGTAGGAGAAAGGAATTTAGCAAATGCGATAGACAAACAAAGAATGAGCACTAGCGCATAAAGAAAAATATTTCAGTAATGATAATTGTGTTTGTGAAATTAAAAATATCTGGAATGGATTAATATAATATAGTCTTCTTGAGAACATTAAATTCTCAAATTTAAATAAAGAAGTCCAGAGGAAAAAAATGAAACATGAAAAATTAAATCACAATATCTCTATAAAGTTAATTTGCTCTTCAATCTACTCAACTCCATATTAGTGAACTAAGCATGAACATAAATCCTCAGCATTAGTATTTACAGAAATCACAGTTGACTGAGAAATAACAGCAGGGCAACAGAACAAGTTACAGAAATACTGGTAGACTGAAGAAGTGAAAGAAACATTGAACTTCAGAACAGGTACTACAACTTAGAGAGGAAAAATAAGACATAAAATGTGAAATGCCAGCAATTTATTAAACTGAAAAGCTATTACAAATCATTCAGTAACTAACATGAGTATATAATATTCTGGAGAAATGTGTCAATGAAGACATAGTACCATAGTTATTGAAAATTAAATGTAATCCAAGGAATTAACTACCTATGTCATATATGACAAAAACATGTTCACTTTCCTAAATAATGTGAAGTTTTGTAAAATAACACTCTTTAACAACTTTAGATTTAATATAATGAAACAAACTATGGGCAAATGCCAAAGGGAAACTCCTCAAACAAGTTGTTCTACAAGAAGTTATAGCAAGCTCTCTGCGTTTGCATTTATACTAAAGTCTGAATATTGTCAAGGATATACTACAAAAAAAAATCCTGTGTGAGAATGCTGGGGTTTTCAGTTTTTTAAAAATATATTTAACTGAAAATAATTTTGAAATATTAAAACTGAAGGGGAAGTGAGATGGAAGGAAAGGAAACAGAAAGAAGAAGCAACTTAGCAGAGACTTCATTATACTAGGCAGGCAGTGATCTGGGCCTTTATTTTTTAAGTGCAGATTTTGTAAAATGATAGTCTCTCTCTTTTTTTGGCTTTCATAAAGACATGTTGTTTGCCAGTATGTTGCATTTTGTATCACATAATTCTCTAGAGACTTAATAGAATTTACATTCACAACTCCTAGAAATCCATATTTTCATATAAGAAACATACAACATGGTATCTTAAGCTTCATGACTGAGAAAATGCATTCACACACTGGAAATCTATTCTACAGTCAATAACACATGAACTTTTTCTATCTGTGTTTGGGTTGCAGACTGCTTTTCACAAAACACAATAATAATAATTGACATGAGGTAGGGTAATATAAAATTCTTACCAACTGTAAATTGAATTCTTGACTAGGAACAGTCTCTTGAACTCTTGGACAATATGCATCTGTCCTAATTCCTTAGATCCAAGTATCAAACCAGCCCAATAGCTGTTCCCAAACCTATTTATCTGGCTTAAACACTTCCTCCAATAGTAATCAAGATAAAGGCACCTTATGATCACCTGGCACAAACACAAATACACCCTTTAATAGGACTGCTGGAGATCGAATTTTTTCTGTTTGCTTCTTAGACAACATCTGAAATGGACAGACCAATCAAAGAAAAACACTCTTAGGGTAAATGTTACTGAGTCTGATTAGGGCAGGTTTAAACTCTACATAAAGCTAGCTAACTTGGCATTGAATTTCAGTCAAAGGTCAGCAGGATTCCTAAAATGCCACTGGTCTTCAGTGTTGGATGCTAAAAGAAGCTGCTTTTCCTATGAAAGAAGGAAATATGATCAGGGAGATAATAAATGATTTTGCCAACAAAAATGAAAGTCCACATATAAAAAAAGAAAACAAAGAAGCAAAGCCCAAAATCCTTTCTTTTTTCTTTTTTTGACAAACTTTTATATAAATAGCTGCTCAGATTGAGCATGGGATTTTCCACTTCAGTTAATTTTATCAAGGTAGTTCCCAGTGAACCAATCTGATGTAGATAATCCTTCAGTGACACTCTCTTCATGAGTGGTTTCAGGCTGCATCAAGTTAAAAAACTCGCTCACCCTCTCAACTGCATGAGATGAATTAAAATGACAAGACAAGAAGGTAATGCAGGGGGCAGCTGTGATAAGGGAGCTGGGATTCCTCCAAAGTTGAGACCCAAAGTTCTAATGACCTGGCCCTCTTCTCCTGTAAAGGGTTGATTTGATTTAGGTTCGGTCAAGGACTGAACTGTATATAAAAGCAGATTAATAGAAGACATTTAAATGAAATATCTTACAGGAGAATGATCCTATAAGCTCAGCTTCTGCCATTGATAGGAATATTAAATTATCAAAATCATTGCAAAGCATATTTTGCTAATAAATTGAAAGTTTAGTTTTCAATTGAAGATGGCAGTTCATTAGTAAAGCATATGTCTCATATGAATGATACCCTGGGATTGAGCCCCACTACTAGAAAAATAAAACAAAACAAATTAGCTAAGTAAAAGTTTGGGTCTAATAATATGGATCCAGAGGTACAAGTACAAGTATAATAAATTTAATTCCTTGCACTCACAATAAAGGTAGAATAAGAGACCTCCACAAAGTTGTCTTCTGACTGGTACATATGCTGTTGTAAGTTGTGTCTTTCTCTCTATTGCTTGATGTAACACACTCACATACAAATATGCGTACAACCTATAACAATGGGTAAATATTTTTTTAAAAATGTATTTTTTAGAACTTTGGATTTGCTTCCACAGATTCTCATTCTTTAGTATTGCATGAGCAATTAGTCAATAACAGTGATTTTAATGTTATATTATTATTTTCCTTCAACTCTCACAAAAGTTCCTGCCCCAACCCACGGGTTAGTCAATGGAGACCCTCAAAGGGTGGAATGAGAATTGAAAGGGACAAAAGACACAAAAGATGGAGACAAGGCAGGATTCTGATCAAGTCTCGTTTATTATGGGAATAAACAGGGTAGATATAGGGCAATGGGAAAGAGGGAGTAAGTTCTTACGTCAATGGGTAACTAGGCAGCTATTACGAAAAATGCTTCAGAGAAGGTTACAGCGAAAGTCACTAATTGCAAGAAAACAGATGCTTTAAGCAATTAATCATAAAAAGGACTGTTAGTAATATCAGAAGGTTAATAAATCAGAATAATTGGTTCTTAGGCTGGGGACTTAGAAGATAGCAAAAAGTTTCCCACAAGTCCCCCTTTTTGTTTTATTAGAGGATGATCGAGTAATAATAGAGCATATATCTCAATGGGTGTGCCTGTCTTAGGTCAGGAAGTTGTCACACGATGCTGACAGTCCTTACCCGTCTTTACACATCTCTGGGTACTAGGCTGCATACTTAGCTCCTGTCTTAGGTGGAGGTCAGCAAAGCAGTCAACAGATGTGTGAATTCCTGCTGCCGTCATTGACTAACCACCCTCAAATGGTGAGGAGTTCTTAAATCATGCTTTGAAGTCCTCCTCATGGTTAAGAGGCCTTTTTAGACTTGCTCATAAGACTCAGTATCAGCCATCTCCAATTTTTGATAATGGACCTGTATGGGCTGCATCTTAACAACATCAATTTGCTGCTTAACAAAAGCGATCAGTTTTTTTAAACAGAAAATGTCCTAGAGATATAAGCATTGATAAGCAAGGATCCTAACTGGGGAAGGAGGAAAGGGAAAAATCCATTCAACCTGCTCCAAAAGGGATTATCGAACAGCTCTTTTCTTCTATTGGCCAAATCCTCTTTCAGTTTCTTAATTTTGTCTCAAACAATTCCCGATTTGATGGCATAAAAGCAGCAGTGTTCTTGTAGGTCCAAACAAATCCCTCTCTACTCTGTGGTTAATAGGTCTAGTCCTTTCCTATTCCAGAGGACTACCTCCGTTAGTGAATCTAGCTGGTCTTGAATGTCTTGAATCATATGAGACAGTGCCTAGACATCATCAATTAACTGATTAGAGAGCTTATCATGAGATTGTAACACAACTCACAGACCTGTGGAACCTGTAGTCAAAGCCCCTGTGATACCCATGTCAACCTGCCAAGGAATAAGCAAGATGGCTCTCTTAGCCCGGCTGACAGCAAAATCAAGGCTGGAAATGGGTACTGGACTGTCCCCTGATCAAACATCCATGTCTGGTAACAAAGTTGCTATCACACACAGCCCCAACCAGTTGGCAGGGAGAAAGGCAAAGGCTATATTTCCCCTGCAAACAAATACATGTCCCTTCTTAGGGCAGAGAGGAATATAATAATTAATCACTTGAGAGCAATTAGTAAAAGTAATAAATCCTACATCTATATCAAAACTATTATTCTAAAATCCACCTTGTAAGCAAAGGGAAAAATTAAAGCCTATGCGTTGAACTCTAAAAGGCAAGCTAGCACTACAATTATAGCTGTTGCTAGAGTAAGTAGGTTCCAAGGAAGAATTAACAGGAATTGGAAGGTGCATGGGAGTACCCAAAGTCATGCAAAGCCAGCAATCCTAAGAGTGCTGGATTGGAAATATTTAAAGCCATATGAGTGACATCTAATATGTCCATGGTTTGAGTGTCCAAATCCACTCCTCTAGATTTGGGAATAGCCAAAGGGTAATAGGAAACTTCTGGAAATCTATGCTTAATGTAAGCCTCTACCTCTGTCTGTATCAAAATTTCCTTAACTTTATCTGACAGTCCTCCTCCATCTGAAACGTGAATGGGGGAACATGGTTCCAACAAACATTATTGCCAGGGGTGCTATAGCAAGAAGCCTAAGCACACTTGTAATTCCTCAAATCTTGGGGAATTGTGCTCCAATCACCTGCAAAGGTATGATACTAGCAATATAGCAGAAAATATGTCTGATTGCCAGGGCCTATGCATTCATAAGCAGTTATAATGCAGGACAAATGCATGTGTGATGTATACTGGCGACCCTGAGAGCACAGGTTGTCCATCTTTAATGGGAATAATTTTGGGCTCATTAATACAGTCCAGCATTAGTCAAGTCTTCCTACAGGGTGAGGATAATAAAATAGATATGCCTTTTTGGTGCCATAATCTATGTTCTGAGTATAAGTTGTAGGAGGAACTGGACTAGCACCACCCTGGCACTCACACAGGGTTCCATTTAAAATCTTAAGAAGTTATCAAGGATCAGATGGTGGCTCCAGCCCTCTAACAATGGTAGGCAGCAACAGGAGTAGCAGAGTTCCCTGCAACTTAAACCAGGTCTTCATTTTTCTTTACTTGCAAAATAAAAGAATACCCCACGGACACAATTTATCCCTGAAACCATTTGTTTTATCATCATCATCATGTTGTTGAGCACTATCAGTGTGTTTGACCAATCTTTCATGGAGCCATCTGGCAGATTTCATCTGTTTTGAATAAATGCATGCTGACCCTTTATGCCAGATAAGGACTGGGTCTGGTCCATGCCAGGAATTATCTATGGGATCCTTTCATAGTACTGTGGCAAATTGTGTCTGAGTATCCATAAGCCAAAATCGATCTGCAGCAGTATGTCCATCATTATCTAGTTTTAAAAAAATTGAGGATGAGTAGAGCATGAGATAAAATATTTCTTGGTGACCTCCTCGTGGGGTACCATTCCCCATTTTTAATTTCATCAATTGTAAGTTTTAATGTGAGATGTGCTCTTTCAACTATTCCTTATCCCGGGGAGTTATAAGGGATCCCTGTAACATGTGAAATATTAAGCTGTCTATAAAATCTAGAAAAGGCAGCACTAGTGTATCCAGGCCCATTATCCATCTTAATTTGTTGAGGACATCCAAGCACAGAAAATGTTGTAAGTAAATGAGAAATGACATTTTTGTCACCTCTCCAGTTTGTAAGGTAGCAAATATAAAGGTACTATATGTATCTATCACATGTATAAATTTAAGGTTTCTGAATTCAGAGAGATGAGTTATATTCATTTGCCACAGTGCATTAGGAACAAGTCCTCTAGGATTGACTCCCAGGTGTGATACTGAAAGATGTTGAGCACATGTAGGGAATTGTTTAACTATTTGTCTGCTTGTTCTTTGGTAATATGATGCATAAGCAGGAGGGTTTGAGCATTAAGATGATGTGGAGCTGATAACAAGCTAGTTTGATCTATCAGTCTCCTGACACATTTGCATGACAAGGAGTTGAGTATGAGTGGTCATGTCAGCACATTGATTACCCTCAGCAAGGGGTCCAGGAAGACCAGAATGAGCATGTAGGTGCCTTATAAAAAATGAAAAGTTTCTTTTTTTGATTAAAGTCTTCAGTTCTTGGAAATGCTTTCCAGCTTGAGAGTTATGTTTTATCAGACCTACAGTTTCTAGTACATTTCTTCTACATTTCTTGCACAGAATGGGCAAGGTAAGCACTATCTGTAAAAATTTTTAAGGATTGGTCTGGAAAGGCTGAGAAAACAGTAATAATAGCCTATAATTCTATAATTTGTCATGAGGAACCTACAGCTTGGAATCAGGTGGTTAGATTATTACTAGCATAGGTTGCAATGCTGGTGGATGAGCCATCAATAACAACCAATAGGGCATTATGTATAGGAGTCAGGGATATACCTTTGGGAAATAAAAACTCACATCTATTAGCAAAGTCTATTAGTTTATCAGGGGGATAATGATATACAAAATGCTGCTACAAGAGGATAGAGCTATGTGCCAAGAGTCAATCGTTTGCATAAGCCAATCAATTTGTTTTTTTTTTTTAGTATAAGGCTGTATAATGATATCAGATTCCTTACCAAAGTAGTGTTTTCATTGTTCTCTCCCTATGACAAGAAGGTCAGATACACCTTGAAAATAAGAGGTAATAGCACTCTTTGGAGTGGCAGGCAAATGGATCCACATGAGGGTTGCAGTTTGCCAAAAATCTGCAGTAGGAGAAAGGGCAGTTTCTTAAAGGTAATAGTAGCCATACCTTGAGGGAGCACACACCATTGATATCTTTGTGTGGGTGCTTGGAAATTAATAGAAGGTAGACTGAAGGCAGAACACTTTTGATCCTTAGGGTGTAATGGAAAAGTGAAAAGACAATCATTTAAATCTATAATAATTTTAAAGTATCCTAATGGTATAGCAACAGGTGAGGGAATATCTGGTTGCAAGGCCCCCATTAGCACCATAGTCTTATTGACTGCTCTAAGATCTTGTAGGAGGAACCATTTTCCTGATTTTTTTTATAACAAAAGTTGGCATATTCCAAGGGGAGTTGCTAGGAATAATATAACCAGCTTGTAGCTCTTCCTGCCTCAGCTATTGAGCTGCGGCCAATTTTCCTTTAAGAGAGGGGTCACTGATCAACCCATACCGGCTCACCAGGTAGCCAAGAGATCTTTTCTGCATGGGCCACAGGAGAGTCAATGGCACCTATAGAAAATGGCCTAGACCTGTTCTGGGTGGCCTGGTAACAGGCTCAATGGGTTGCAATATTCCTGTTCCATTTTTTTCCTAGGCCTTTACCTGGTAAATATCCAATTTTTAACATTTGCATGGTGACAACATTTCCGGGACTGCACATAATTATTCCTAATTGAGGCAAAAGATCTTGCCCCTATAAATTGATGGGGGGGCTTCTTGTAATGACATAGGGTTGAATGTTGCCTTTGTTACCTTTCTTATCTTTCCATGTTAATATTTTTTAGTTTTTTTCCAGATTTTGGCTTTTCCCTATTTCTTTCAGGTGGGTTAGGGTAGCATCTAAAGACGAAGTTATAGGCCAGTCTTCCCTTTTAATAATAGTGACATCTGTACCTGTGTCCACCAAGCCAGAGAATTTTTTGTCATCCAACTTTAGGGTCATAAGTGGCTTTTGTGCTGAAATTATCTCTGACCAGTAAACGTTCAAAGTATCAAAACCTCTGCTGTCTCTGATATCTCCCATTCCCTTATTCGAGGTGGAAAGCAGAGGCAGAAGAAATAATTGACCAAATCTCTGTCCAGGGATTATTGTATTAATAAGTTTTGGGGATGATACCATAACTTTGATTTCTCCCAGATAATTATTGTCAATGACCCCAGGAAACATTTGTAGGCCATTAAGAATAGCACCACTATGAACCACTATGAGGCCAAATGTGTCTTTGGGTAGAAGACCAAAAATGCCTGTGGGAAGGACTTGAACTCCCATTTCAGGCCTTAGTACTGTGTGGGAGGTGGAACCGAGGTCCAGTCCTGCGCTCCTTGCTGTGGCTCTGAGGTCTGAAATGGATTGTTGTATGCTGGAACAAAGATGACTGCTCCAAAGATTTGTTTGAGTTTGGGGGACTGGGGCTAGCCCTGTTCCTGTTTCCTTGTTTCTGAGGCAAGGGTTGACCCTGGGCATCCCTTTTGGATTTGCATTCATTAGCCCGGTGTTTTCCCCTCTTGCATCTAGGACACAAACCCATAGTGGGTACCTTTGTGGCAGTATCTTTATTTTTGCAATCCCTGGCAAAATGTCCAAATTCTCTACAATTAAAGCATTTGTTTTTATTTTGCTGTGACAAGAATTGCCTTACAGTAAATCTGCGTGGCAACCGCGGTAGCAAGACCTTGCTGATAGGTAGCTCCTATGTCTGAACAAAGACTTATATATCCTGTCAGATCAGTTTTCTTTTTATACAGGCTGGATAGCCACCTGACATGCAGAATTAGCATTTGAAAAGCCAATTGTTTATCAAAATCTGTGCCTGCATCAGCATTGCCAAATATTCTTTCTGTTGCAGTGATTAGCCTATGGACAAAATCAGCAAAAGGCTCATCTGGACCCTACTTAGTGCTGGTTAGGGTAGAGCTCATGTCCCCTTTAACTGGCAGTTTTCTCCAGGCTCATGTAGCCGCAGTTTGAACTTGGGCAAAGAGTCCCACATCATATTGACTCTGAGGATTAGTGGTGGAATAATTACCTTCCCCAATCAACATATCTAAGTTTCATCCATTAACAGCCTGAGCATTATGTCTGGCAATTTCTTTGCTGGCCTCAATGAATTCAGATTTCAAAAGGAGATAATCACCTCTAGAGAGGGTCACTCTAGCTAAGGTTTGCCAGTCTCCAGGTGTTAGCCAATTTTTAGCCACAGACTCAAAAATTGCTATGGTGTAAGGAGAAGTAGCTCCATACTGTGCAGCAGTCAATTTTAATTCCTTAATTAATTTGAAATCAAAATTTACATGAGTCCTCCAAACTGTTCCCTGAGCATCCACAGTTTCTGTAACCAGGAAAGCTTCTAGATAATCTATTTCTGGTGGTTTGACTTTTTCATGAGGGAGCCTGGGTGTATCTCCTCACATGGGTGGCTGATGGTTAGACTGACTGTCCCTGGGACCTCATTGTTGGTTTTTCCTGTTTTCAATAACTCTAGTTGATTCATTAGATCCTGATGCTCCTTTTCTAACTTTATCTGTTATTTTAAGAATTATATTTTATCACAAAGTTCTTTTCAAAGGTCTACTACTAGACAAGCTGGCAGTGGCATTGTGAGGAGGAGGACATGCAAGAGGTGGCCAATTTGAATTATGATATCTGGCTGCTTTCTTATCTAAATTATTGCAATCCTCCTCATTTAAATTATCCTGTTCAAGAAGGAATTCCTTTAAGGCTGGATATAATTTCTTAATCTTAGGTCTGGGTCCTGGAGATTTTTTGTGCTTTTAGCTTAGGGGAAGAGAGAGAATCTTTGTTTAAGTCTTTAGCTTCCTGTAGGGAAGGTTTAAGCTTAAGAGCCTCTATATTTGGATCCTTTTTGTAAGATGTATCATCATCACTATCAAAGGACATAAGATCCTCACCTTTATTTCCCTTACCTTTCTTTTTAACCTGCTGCATGTTGTTCTTTTGAATAAGATCCCTTTGGTCTCCTCTATCTAGATTATTAGTTTTTGACAAAATCTCTTTTCCCACTTCGATTGTATTAGCAACCATAGGATCTTGATGTCTTTGAGACAAAAGTTCATCAATTAAATTCCAGTAAGAAAAGGCACCCAAATGCTTGATAATAGTCCTTAGGGGCTTCTCCAACTCTTTTCCATATCTTTTCATCTATTGTCCCTTCATAAAGAGGCCAAGGACAAACATTCTTAATGTAATCAAAGAATTCATATGACTGCTTAATTTTAACCCTTTCCCTTCCTATCTTTAATGCTTGTCTTAATCCTCCGATAAACATTTCCTGTTGATTAATTTCTTGTCCCATAATTGCTGTTCTAATTACTGAGATTCAGAAGACACAGCAGGCTCCTGTGTTTCTCTTCTTCTTAATTATACTTCACCTTATTCTGGCCTCTCTGAACAGTATTCTTCAGTGAATTCCCTGTACTTGAGCCCCATGCTGGGTGCCAGTTGACCCTACCCACATGGGTTAGTCAACTGAGACCCTAAGGTGGGTAGTGAGAATTGAAAGGGAGAATAGACACAAAAGATGGAGACAAGACAGGATTCTGATCAAGTATCATTTATTATGGGAATAAACAGGGTAGATATAGGGCAATGGGAAAGAGGGAGTGGGTTCTTATGTCAATAGGTAACTAGGCAGCTGTCATGAAAAATGTTTCAGAGGAGACTACAGAGAAAGTCACTAATTGCAAGGAAACATGTTTTTATCAGTTAGAAAAGGGGCTGCTAGTAATATCAGAAGGTTAATAAATGAGAATAATCAATTCTTAGGTTGGGGACTTAGAAGACAGCAAAAAGTTTCCCACAAGTTTATACAAACACACACACACACACACACACACACACACACACACACACTTGCATGAGAAAAAGCACACAGTATTTCCCTCTCCAACCCATGGCTATAGTTATTTGTTTACCTATCCCAGTTGATATCTTCCTTTCCTCCTGTAGGTTTCCTTTCCACTTTCATGTTCTACATATAAAGACTTTAGGGAATAGCAAAGACATAGATAAATGCAAAGATGATCTCTACCAAACATATCAACCTCAGTGTTTATGACTTTGCTCTCTTATATGTCCTTTACTGACAAAGGATGATAAGAAACCTACTTTTAGCCCCATATCACTATCACTGTTTTCTGCATTTCCTAGATTCACTACTTCTATCTAGTTCAAATATTTAGATCCATGAATAAGTTGCTACTTAGAGTATATAAGACCCAACTTACTTTAATTTTGAATCTCATCATTGTATTTTAAAAAGTTTCCTGAATCTTACCTTTAGAGGTGCTGCAGCTAAATTTGTATGATGGTGTGAACCATGAGTTGATTATGAAATGTAATTAATTCCTATAAAATTATTTGAGTTTTTTTACTCAAATTTCTCTCTCTCCTTTAAAATGTGGCAATAAAACATAGCCTTCAGAAACTTCCTGTCAAGAAACTGGAGTCATATAGAGTTGAGACAAAATTGATCAAGTTGAAAACAGGTTAGAAAATCTGTTGGAGTCAGTAGTTATGGTCAAATTGATACAACAGGATGGAAAATCTGTTGGAGTCAGCAGTGGAGATCAAACTAAGACAACATAGTCAAGAAATCTGTTAGAGTTGATAGTGGTGGTTATACGGAAGACTAAGTAGAGTTGTCAGTGCTGTTTATGCTGGAATCCTGAAGAAGTAGGTTCCAATGCTAATGAAGGAGCGGATACAAAGGACTAACACACCCCTTTCCTTCTTCCATTGTTCTTCCAGCAGAAATTGTGTTCCCTGTCAAAAGTGTGCCTTCAAATCTCAAGGCCTGGATTAAGAGTGCCTCAAGACCTGGATCAAAGGCAGGATTTCTTCTTGCATAAAAGTTTGGATCACACATCCTCCATTTATGGATTATAGCTCCTTCCAGATAAAGTCAAATGGACAACCAAGAATAGCTAATGTACCATTGCAGGGTTTATGGCTATGCAGCCAAGAAATCACACAGGTAGTTTTATCTCTCAGCAAGTCACTAAAAAGCAGGTTAGTCTTGTAAATCATCCAGTGGACTTGATAATATAAAAACAAAATGCTAACACAGGAGTTGGGGCAATATCTCAATAATGAAAGGCCTAGTGCAAAATCACAAAGACACAAAGTACTCCATTCATATCCATGATGCTCATGTACAAAGCCTGTCACAGCTGCACATGCCTGAATCCCCAGCCTTGGGGGAGATAGAGACAGACAGGTTCTTTAGATGCTTTGGCTAGCCAGTCTAACTCAATCTGTAAGCTTCAGGTTCTAAACAAGAAACTTGGAAAGCAATTGAAGAAAGACACCCAATGGACCAAGCACATGTGCATTTACCACCATGCACACAGACACACATGTATATATGCATATACCACACTCATATGGACCAACATGCACACCCACAAATATGAAACAAAAGGAAAGGAAAAATGTTGCCAAAGTGATGAACAAACTTTTCTTGTTGTAAACTCTATTACTGTTTAAGGAAATTACTTATTATATCTCTATTAAACTTCAGAAAACTGAAGAAATGCATAGGTGCATCTAGGAAAGTGCTAGGATTCCTGTCAAATGCTATATGCTAAAGGAAATGTCAGCTTTCTGAGTAGATATAACATCATTTCTTAGTGGCAGAAAGTCTCAGTAGTAATGCCACACTTCCATGGTATTACAAATAAAGCCAACATACATACAAGCATACTTGCACAGCTCTTAAAGACAAGTGATTAACAGAATGGAAAAAGGTTATGGCATCCAAAATGCTGAGCTGAGAGATCCTACTATATTGTTAAGTTATGAATTTTTTACACTTAAATATTTAAAATAAAGGAAGATATGTTCACCTTTTCCTGAATTTTATTATCATTCTGTAGAAATTTCTTATAATTGGGTACATCAATTTTTAGAATTGTATACTTTTAATTATAACATGTTAATTATATTAAATTGGATTTAGTTATATTTTCATATACATGCATGATGCAATTCACCCCAAGTACCCTGTCTCTCCAACACCACTCATTTTGACACATTTATTTTTCTCAAATATTCCTCCTCCTCCTATTATAAAATATATATGTATATGCCTCCATCTCCCCATCTCTCCTCCCCTCCTTACTCTGTGTTTTATGTGTACATCTGTGTAATTTTTTTCTAGATGTCTTCACCTCTTTGATTAGCTTTATTCCTAGAAATTTTTAAGTCCTTTTGTGCCTTTAGCACCTCAGCATCAATCAGTTGTTCTCAAACAGTCATCTAGAGGACTTGGGTGGAGATATTTCATGAGAAGCTGAGGTTTGGGGCAAATATTTCTATCCTTAAGATTGAAAACATTATTTCTTTGGTGTGGGACAATTCTGCATTCTGTCAATTGTGTTTTAAATAAGCACTGATTGGTCAGTAGCCAGGCAGGAAGTATCAGTGGGACAATCAGACAGGAAGTAGAGGTGGGTCAGTGAAAACAGGAGAATTATGGGAAGCAGGAAGCCCATTCCTCTGCAGTCCTGTCCAGACACCGAAGAAGCAGTATGTGACCCATCCCACTGAAAAAGGTACTGAGTCATGTTGCTGACATAGATAATAATAATGGGTTAATATAAGTTATAAGAGCTAATAAGAAGCCTGAGCTAATGGGCCAAGCAATTTATAACTTAATGTAGAGTCTCTGTGTGATTTTCCCTGGGACTAAACATCTGGGGGACTGACTGGGAGGAACAGAAATCCCAATAAGCAGGCCCTCATGTTACATTTCTTCAGTTTTAATGGAGAAGATAGCTGCATCTGCCATACAGTCCTTGGAGTTTTGTAAGACAAGAGAGCTTTGAATATCCCTTGTGTGACCCAACAGACAATAGATATAATAGGAGAGCTGGTATTTAAATTACCTCTTCTTCTCCTCCTCACCAACACGCATGTGAGAGAAGTGATTAGACAGCAGAGATGGTGGATGAATGAAATATACTTCAGCTACAAAGAGTACAATGATGTCATTTTTAGCATGGGTAACTGGTTCATTTACCAAAGATGCAAATCAAGGGCTTAGCTAAAAAGAATTACAAGTGAGTCCTTGGTTTGTCATGTCTTTAGAGATACAACATAACAGTCCTATAAAACACAGAATTGTTAGTTTTCAGTATAGTGCAGAGGGTGATGAGTACTCATTATCATTTTTATACTTAATCATAGCTCAAAAATTGTTAAAAGTCATAGTACAAAATACAGCATAATAACTAACAAGAATATGAAAACCTGACATGTGCTATTAAGATGAATCTATATAAACAAAGCAATAACAGGAAGGAATAAAAATAATAAAATTTATTGAAATAAAAATTGCATTATATTAAATATAGAAATTTATAAATATTATTTTAATTGACTTAATACACAGAAACCATGTTATATATTAATTTTACTCAGTTTTATTAGAAAAGAGAAAAACATTTCAAGATTATGACAGCAGAGGAATGTTCACAAATCCACCCTAATAGCACATGGGTTAAGACATCATTTCATATATGTACATATATTACATATATATATTATATATTATATATACACATACACTTTCATTACTATAATAAACACAATGCTTTTTTGTTAGAAAATAGTAAGTAGCCTAAAGATATTTTAAACTCAAGCAGCATAATATTTAATACAAAATACCATGATTGTATCAACTTCAAGCATTTCAGATTGTGTTTACTTCAAATATATATATGCAAAATTTATTTGATTTTGTAATACTTTCTCAGACTTCTTTCTTCATTTGTTAGTATAGGCTGATTAATTTTCGCCTAATTTTCTAACCATATCTGAATTTGGTAACAGCTTATTCTAAACAATTTAAATTCATTCTGAAAAAGCCTTAAAATATAAGAAAACAGAAAGTATTGAGAATAACTATGAATTCTATCAAAGAAAACTGGGTTCTTAACATATTTCACAGAACTTATTTCTATCTCAATAAATTTATGATGAAAACATCCTTGACCTCTCCCATTTTAAGATTGCTATTCATTCAAATGATTTATAAACATATAATACTTGGAATATTTCCAAATATTGCAGAAAATTTTGTAGTGAATGAATTTGTGTTTTATTTGTTGGGTACAGAGTTCTGAGAGTTGGATATTTCTTAGCATTCATAAATTTTGTATAACCAAATAGGATTCTCTATCATTACTAGCAAAGAAAAGAAAGACATTTTAAGACATGTCTACTGGTGCAATGTTGGCATGAATCTCTTAGGTGATAAACCACTTTCTGATTGTTTTTAAGTCCTATTCTACAAGATAAAACTCATACCTAACACCATTTTTGTACTAAGAAGCTGTTACTAGACAACTTATTGCACCTTGGGACTAAATCTACTACTATTATTCTACTAAATGAACATAATATTAAACTGACAACCAAAGACTTACTGTTGTAACCATAGATGCCGGCAGTCATGTCAGAGGAGCAGCAGGTGGAAATTAAAGTTCAAGGTATCAGCTCACCAAATGGAGCTCCCTAATGTGTAAACCTTACATTGGAAAGACACTGAGACCACAGACCCCAGAAAGGCTTTTGCTTCTGCTGTACCTTTACATGCTTACTGCTGCTATCTTTCTCTGGTATCTGTCATTGTGTGAACAGTGTAGGGTGATCCCTACTACCTGCAATGTAGTGTGTTTATCTCATGGAAACATCCCATTAACCTGGACATTTTTACCTGTGGATTATTAAGAAGATGATTCCTTCCTAATATGTAGTGCAGGATTGATAATAATCACATTAGTTTATAAAAAATAAAACAAGGAAGTGTCACACAGCCACAACACATGAGTTTCTATTGAGGAACCATAAAGATTGTGGTTCATGTTAATGATTAAGAAAAATAACTGAGTCCTGGTATTCTAGCTAGCTTAATTTATTTTAAACATAATGTGCTGAAGTGTTCACAGGTTTTACGCTGCAACATAGCTGAAACACAGCCTTGAAAATAGCTTAAAGTTAAAATAAGATGTTTTTATAAAATAGTTTTGAGGTGAAAAAACTGAAAAAATCTAAAGATTGACTTCAAAATTTGTGTCTAAGGATTTTTAAATTTAGAACAGAGGTTCTTCTTTTGTTTCCACAGAATACAAGAACCTTTAGATTCCTTCTAGACTTCATTGGATAATCCCAAGACACCCCAAAATGTAAATGTGAACACCCCCTGAAATTACTTTGCCCAACAAAAAGCAGGAAGCAGTTTGGAGAGAACTGTGCCCAAATTCCCAAATATTGTTTATAAATGTTTGTTCACATTAAGGGGGATATGCTATAGAGATTTGCATTGGTATAGATTTTGGTTTATTTATTTATTGATACAAATTTAAGGTCAATTTTGATAAATATATATTTCTACTCTTGATTAAGGTATTATTTTTGTGCAGTTTATTTGCAAATATAATGTATAATTAGGAAATGCAGGCTAATAGATAGTCATCTATAATAGTCAAATATGTAGTCATGTTAGTTAGGTTTTTGAAATGTATAGAGATGTATATAAGATGGATAGATATTGTTCAGAACTTTCAAAGGTAATAGAATATGACATTTAAAATGTTTAAGAAATTAGGAATTTTCATGGTAATGAGACACATCTGCTACTTCAAGAGGATGATGGGCATTGAAGAGGCTCCTTATGGAGTTTGTTAGCCATTTTTTGCCAGAAACTTCCTGGACTGCTTGATATTATACAGTATGAACTGGACATGCAGGACTCACAGAAAAATGACTTCTAAAGTTGCCTAAAGAAGGTGAAATAGTTCTTCGGAGTTCCCGTTTCATGAAAGAGTCTGCTACACTTTCTACAGGACACACTAAAAAAGTGCCTGACAAACTAGCAACATAAGAGGAACTGTCTTTGAAATTTCCTGCTTCATGGAAAAGTCTGTCAAGTACTATAAATTAATAGGCTGAAGATGAGTGCCTGCAACATTACAGAAGAAATTTGGGTGACTGTCAAGGCAGTCTCTGTCAATTCTAGAGCTTTGTAGATTGCTTAAAATGCACCTCTTGTTAACTTGGGTAATATAATATCTGTCTGGAATCTTTGATGGAGTTGAAAAATAGGTATAGTTATAGTTTTCCTTGGTTATGATAAAAGATGGAATAGATATAAAAAACTTTAGACTCACAAAGATAGGATAGATGATAGAATATTTTTCTTAATTTGCCAAATGTAAATGAACTAAATATTGTAACTATAATTCTTCCTTGATACCTATTTTGTTATATGTAATCTTACCCTGTTAAAGTTTAAATTTTTTTCTTTTTATTTAGTCAGAAAGGGGATATGATGTGAAATTCCCTGCCATATATGTGTTGCTTTCATNAAAAAAAAAAGAAGTTGCTTGGGCCTATGTCAGGGCAGAATAGAGCTAGGTAGGGAAAATTAAACTGAATGCTGAGGGAAATAAGGCAGGGTCAGAGAGAAGCCTTGTAGCCACTTGCAGGAGACAGGTGCACAGTATCCTTGCTAGTAGGCCACAGCCAGGTGGCTAACACAGACAAGAATTATGGATTACTTTAAGATGTAAGAATTAATAAGAAGCCTGAGGTAATAGGCCCATCAGGTTATAATTAATGTTGACCTCTTTATGTTTATTTGGGAGTGAACACCTACCAAACTAGGTGAGGCAGAAGCCTCTGCCAACAAATGGTACCAACATGGACAGCTAAATTCACTTACACCTGAGAGAGTTTTGGAAGGAATTCTTGATACAAAAAGAACAGAGTTAAGCACAACTTCTCAGTGGCAACATTTTCTCAGAGGGGCTCTGTTTGCTAGAGGCAAGTGCATCTCATTTAAGAGAGGCTTCCTGACTGAGCTTTAGCTGCAAAAACCTTGCAGCCCTTTTTAGAGGCCCTGCTACAAAACACTTAAATGGTGTTTATGAATAGTCAACAGCATGCCTTTTGGCGGTGTCAGGGAACTTGAAACTCCAAAGCACTGAGACAATAATCATGGCTCCTGCCAGTATCTTCAACATGGAGCTAGATATTCAGAAAGGTAAGGAATGGAGTGAATCCAGATGTCAAAGCCATAGCTTTAATCCTAGCCATAACACTTAGCACATTAAAGACTCATGTGGTCAAAAGAAAAGAGATATGCAAAAAGATAGATTTAGACAAAAATCTCTAAGTGGTTTACAATGTGTTTAAAAATATATGTAGGCTTGGGAGAAAAAAAGAAAAGAGAGTATAGTCGGGTGTGGTGGCACATACCTTGAATCCCAGCACTTGTGATGCAGAGGCAAGCAGATCTCTGTGAATTCAAGGATTGCACGGTCTACAGGGTAAGTTCCAGGACACCCAAAATATGCAGACAAACACTGTCTCAGAAAAACCAAAAATTAAAATAAAAGAAATAGAGTATAAAATAAATCCATATAAAGATTAAAAAAATACAGAAAGAATCTGGATACAGTATGTCATTATGTTGTATTTGAATTGTTCTATGGCTGAAGAAGGAGCAACAGCTGCTAACAGATACTTGAGTACAAATGCTACTGGATTAATACAACATATATATATATATAATGCTTTGATTTCAAATTTTGAGTCAAAGGTATGTAACTTTGGAGAAGAAGTTTGCTTTCATCCCACAGGAAATGTGAATTCACACTGGGTTAAGAAAAATAACATTTGATCAAAGAAGACTCCCTGAAGAATCTCCAATAGGAGCAGATGGCTCCAATGATCCAGCATTTCAGATGACTTCTGTTGCAGTTTCCTCTGAATTCTACGTCCAGTACAGTCTCAAGACTGCTGACTGAGATGATAAAGCCTCACAGAATATTCCAGTCAGTACTTGACTATAATCCTCAATTTTTGTGATGTCCCTGTAAGATTATTGGCACCCCCAATAGCAGGAAGTAGCCTAGAAAATTATGCTCACATTCCCAAAAAATGGATTATGGATGTTTATTTTGTTTAGAGTGTCAGTTACAAGTCTTTATGGGCAGGAACAAAGCTAAACAAAGAGATTAGATTCTGAGTTCTTGTTTTGAAAAAAAAAAGGACTGAAGTGTTGTGGGGTAATGATCTTATACCTGTAAATATTTATCACTTGTACTGGTTTAATAAAATGCTGATTGGCCTGTAACCAGTCAGGAAGTATATGTGGGGTGACCAGAACAGGAGAATTCTGGGAAGAGGAAAGACTCAGTCTTCAGTTGTCACCCAGACACAGGTTATGAATAAAAGATGAGAATGCCTTACTGATAAGAAGTACCAGCCACGTGACTAACACAGACAAGAATTATGGGTTAATGTATGATGTAAGGAATATTTAATAAGAAATCCTCTTCTAATAGCCTAACCAATTTATAATTAATGTAGGCTTCTGTGTGTTTCTTTGGGACTGAACCTCTGTGAGACTTGGTGGGACAGAAACCTCTGTCAAAAGCTGGCTGATTCTTTTTCATATATGAAAGTACATGTTTGTTTCCTTTAAGATTTCTTATGAGTTTAAATTTAAACATAAGTGAAACCACTCTTGGCTCTTTCTTTGTAACTGTACAATGCAGCCTGCCAGTAAAAGACATGACTGAGCAGAATACCTTGCTTGCCCACAGGATTAATCTAACCTAAAGCAAATTGGGATAATATGGTATAAAATATAATATAATTTTCAACTGTAATATGTAAAATGTTTGATTATGTAAGGTTTATGAAAAACACGTTGTTTTTAATGCTTGCTTTGCATTCATTGCAATCATTCACTTGAAAAACAGAATATAACCACATTGTAATTTCTATATTGCTTGAAAAATTTTGTTGGGGTATATAAGCTGTAAAAAAATAAGGATACAGTAGAAAGAAGACAGAAGGAACACAGAAAAGAACAGAGAAGAATAGAAAATAAAGAAGGAAATGCTCAAAAGAGAGTGTGTCTTTTTCCCTAAACCCTTCAGAAAGAAAAACCATAGAACTATGTGTTCCTTTTAAGCCCTCTCCTGCTGGAGGCGCTCATCCACACTGATATAGATTAAGTCATCCCTCAATTTTTATTGAGAAACTTCAATTTTCAGTGGATGATAATTAATATAGGTACCCACAGCTTTAAAAGATATAGAATATAAGAACATTTAGAACTCAAACATTAGGGATTATTTTGAAACTAATGTTAGAAGAAAATCTGTGAGAACCAGGATAGAAAGATACAGGTATCCTCAGACCACAACAGGTCATCTGCACACATGAACTATCAGAGGTTAGGTTAGGAAGTCCAACCTCCATTCAAGCTCGAACCAAACTAAATTCAAGCATGGAGTAGGAGTTAGACATGCAGTGTACCCCTAGCAGAGGTTCTGTCTGTTAGCTAATAGCTGCTGGGAGAGGAAAATGGCAGTTTTCTTTAAGGGTCTTGTTCCTGGCAGGTCCATCAGTTCCAGTGGAAGACCATACTTCTAAGAGCACATGGGCTGCAGAAATTGGACTTCATGAATGAAAATGAAGAGGATACAAAGTTGAGAGAGTAGGGAAAAAAGCTCATCTGGCTGGAGGTAGATGGGAATAATTATGGTCAAAACTAGTAAAAAATTCTACAAAACTAAAAATGAACAAATTCTAGTTGTTACTTTTTTATTTACTATGAAATTTCTCTACTTAGCTATGTCGTTTTCTTGAATTTCTGCTATATTATTAGAAACATATATGATTAAAATAATGTCTGCCAGTCAGTTCTCTTCTTAAAGTCTACTTCAAATGAGCTACTTAAATTTTGCCATAAAAATTTATCTTTACCATGAATAATATGAGAACAATTCAGACTGGATTCAAGAAAAGCTAATAAAGTAGGTCAAATACTATCTCTAGTGTTGAGCTGTTAAAAAAGTGATGGAGCTGTTGCCTCTAAGCAAGTCACATATTTGCCACTTTTCCTAGTGCCATTGAGATGAATAAGATGCTCCTATGTGAAAAAAGGTCTAACTCATGGATGAGAAGTGACATAAACAGTATGTATTTATGATTAAATTTTTCTTCACCCTGTCCAAGAATAAATCTTTCTTTGATTTCTGGTTTAACATTGTGTGATTATTTCTCAAATTATAATAAGTTGCCTTGTCTTAAGCTTGGATTATTAAATTAACAAAAGTGTTATTTCTTCTCTTCTATCTAGCTTACACATTCAGGTTACATAAGCACAGCAAAAATAAATGAGAGAGAAACTTAAAAAGACTGAGGTGGCAGTACTAAGTGCTGTTTAATTTATTTTGAAGACTTTCTCTTTACACTTTGGATGGTATTCTATTATGGGTCTAGGTTAAGAAAAAAGTGCCAACTGACTGAACTTTGGCAAAATAAAAAACATTGTTCAAAGTATCTTATTTTATTTTCCAGATGGTCTCATTTGAATTTTTCCCTCTGTTTAACTTCATGTTTTAACAAATTTTTGAGATTGAGATTAACCAATTTTTTATTTTAATAATAAGATCAAAATATCTTGTTTTGTTATTATTATATTTTCTGTCAATAAAAGAGTGAGAAAGAACTTTATAGTTATTTAACATATAATTATGTGAATTCTATCAGCTGTTTCTGAAGACATTAAGATAAAACATTAGAGGAGATATACAAACTAAACTTTGGGGAAAGAAACTCCCCTTTTAAAAGAAATATATTTAAAATTAATTTTCACATTTAATATAAGTGAACTTCTTTTCAACATTCCTCAAATCAGAGCATAGTTTCCTTCAAATGAAAATTTATAATATCATTGGAAAAGATAAGACAAGTGCTTTCAATGTTATGGCAAAAGGCTTGTTTAAAATGAGCAAAGTATAAGGCACACTGTCTCTTCTAAAAATGTAGGTCAGTCATAGCAAACAAATTCAAAATTGTCCAGGAAATGCTTTACAGCAGGCCTCTCTTTTTTTTTTTAAACTGCAGGAGCTGTCTAGGATCAGCTGTGGTTTTGATAAGGCCAAGTACCACTATTTTTAATATGGACTGTTGTAGACTAAAGTGTCAAATACTGGGAATCTGTCAATATTTAAACCACAACAGAAATTGTGTATGGTGTGAAATTACATAAGATGGGCTAAATATTAGTGCATTTGTCATGAAATAACAGCTATTGTTTCATGAGGCTATGTTTTCCCATTGAATATGCTCAGTTTCAATATAAAATATATTACTTAATGTTAATCATATTGGAAATATATGAGACAGAAGCCTGATCTGTGATTCCATTCAATTGGTTGATAATATATAAAATATTATTTAAATATTAGGCCCATAAAATGGGTTTCATTTGAACTTTTCTATCTTATTATATTAGTCATGCTAGAAAATTAGTCAAAGTCATCTTTTTGAATAAGAGTAACATTAGCAAAATTACTGTCTGCAGAGATGATGGCGTTTCCTGATGTTTTCCTAACCTGTGACTTAGAAACCAGTTGAGAAATTTTTAAAAAGAGACTGAGGCTGGTAATGCAGTCTTAAAAGAGCCCTTGCTATGGAGCTTTAAAATAGTGTTTCCTCAAACAAACTTTCTAGACTCCTAGATCTACCCATTTCATGATAGCTTCAGTCTTCACAGGACAAATCCGGGTTTATAAACAATATGGGGTCAGATATGTTTACTGTTTAACTTTAATTTATTTTGAAAAATAAGAGTAAAATTATCTGAATATGCTAACTTTTTATAAAGTTAACACTTAAAACTCTAAAAATTGTTTTTCTAAGGTGACATACTAAATTTCAGAAAAATATAATAAAACACTAAATCCATTTCTGTTTCTGGTAAGAATTTTTACTTGATTCTACCTTAAGTTCTCCTTAATAAAATATGTATACTTTGTGTACATATGTGCATATTTGAGCATATATGTGTGCACGTGTGTGGGGGGGCAGTAAAAGGGTCAGTCAAAGAAACCCACTCTGTCCTTGAAACCAAAATTAGTGAAAGAAACCCACTGTGACCCAGCAGTGAAAGAAAAGAAACACACTCTGGATCTAAAACCTGAGCCAGAAAAAAAAAGCAACTTTAACCCTGAGCCCAGAACCTAAAATCACATTATGACTCTGAAATCAGAGGCAAAGAAGCATACTGTCACCCTGTAACCAGAGCCAGTTCTAGAAATATGCCCCGCCTGCAAAACTAGAGCTAAAGAGCTGAAACAACAGCAAGAACAAAAAGGCCAGTAAAAGAAACACGATTTGTCCCTGAAACCAAAGTCTACTCTGCCCCAGACTAAATGAATATGAAACCAACAAATCCCTGAGCAGGATACCGACCAAATCTGAGGAGAAAACCAAGCAATCCCTGAACACTGCGAACCCCGAGCCAGTTGAAGAAATGTACTCTAGATCTGAAACCTGAGCCAGTGAAGGAAATATACCCTGGCCCCCAAACTAGAGCCAAAGAATTGAAAAAGGCTAGTGAAAGAAGCAGTTTGGCCCTGAAACCAGAGCCAAATCTCTGACCAACTAAACTAACTAATACCTGGGCAGAAAAACTAACAATCCCTGAGCAGAAAATTTTGCCCCTGGGAAGACTNTAATTCCCCTTGCCAGTTCAGTTGCTCACTGTCCTTTCCCACCCTGGCAAAGACAACCAGTTTCCTAGTCTCCTCCTCCCAAATAAATCTGTTTCTTAAAAGAGTTTTGAATGGATATCTTCTTTCACCCATGCAGAAAAGAAGAACCTTTGATGAGATGCTCACTAAGGGAGTCTGAGCAGAAAAATCAGAAGAAATATCTATGTCTACTAGGAAATTCCCTTTGGTGTTGAGCATAAAAATGTAACTATTCACCAGAGCTGGAGGAGATTGCTGTCTTTCTACAGGGGCTTCTTCTTTAGCAGAGTGAAGCAGAAGTAACATCTTGGACCATAGTAGAGCAAAAGAAGTAATGAATGGCTCTGCTAGGACATTCCCTTAGGGCAGCTGAGCCGAGTTCAGCTGTAATGGTTTTCTCTAGGAAAGGAACAGGATTTCTCTACCCTGTAGGGTGACCAATCCCCACTGCACCCCAGATTCAGTTATATCCTGACATTCCAACAAGTCAAGATACCTTATCTAGACACCAGAGATGGCCTATTGCAGCTCCAGTATAGCCTGATTTCCCAACAAGTCAGGATACCTTTTCCAACAGAGCTGTCCTATTACAGCTCTATCCTCCAGAGTTGTATTATTGCAGCTCTAGATATAACCCTGACAAGTTAGGATAGCTTTCCCTCTAGAGATTAAACACTCATTTACAGTGTATATGTGTGTATGTATTTGTGATGTGTTTGTGTGTGTGTGTGTGTGTGTGTATTTGTGGTGCATGTTTGTAGTGTATGTGGTGTATGTGGTATGGGTTTACATGTGTGTTTGTATGTGATATGTTTGTACATGTGTATGTGGTGTGTTTTATGTGTATATTTCAGGTGTGTGTTGCATATGTGTTTACAAGTGTGATTTTCCACTTTTCTAAGGATTAAGTAGCAAAGGAGCTAATTTAGAGCCTTTAGTTTTAATTTTTAGATTCAATCTAATTGTTCTAAATAGAGAAAAAAATAGAAAACAGTCATGTTTATGTCTGCTCAGTCACACATGTGAACAGATATGGGCCATCCTAGTGAGATAAGGCTGATCGTTTACTTCAGATGATGGTATGAAGCATGAGTCAAAAATGATGGGCAGTGCTCATCAGAAAACCACCAACACAGAGTTCATATCTGATTTCATTACATGAGAACTAGATATGTTACATGGGAACTTTTCAATGAATTTTATAGAGAGCCAATGTATTGGAGTAGTACTTTCACTGATGTGACAAAATTTTAACCAATGGAAGATGTGCTCATGGCTGTTTGAGAATACTAAGTAGCCACATTTATTGTATGTAAGAGGACTTCAGAAGAGGTGAGTCAGGACAAGGACTTTCCTGTATGTGTGCTCTCTAAACTCATACATATACAGAAGATTTGGTCTTTGAAGATCTATCAGGAGCACCCATATGTCTCAAAGGAATTAGATGAAGATGGATCCACGGGTCATCATTTCACACTGAAGTGCTTTCCTATTTTGATATTTTAGAGGTGAGTTGGCTTATTGGGATAACTATAAGTCATTTGTTGGAATTGTATACCATACTTAAAAGTGTCAACTCTTAGTTGCTGCATGGGAGAGGAATTTTATGTGTTCACATATCTGGAATTTTTCAAAGGCAAATAACATCAAAGGGAGAACCAGTGAGGAGCATAGGAAAGGGTTCCTTAGGTGGTATCAAAACAATATTTGAGAATGCTGAATAGTCTCATAGTTGCATACTTATTTGACAAATAAACATAAGTGGAATAAGAATAAAAAAACCTTACAGAATGTAATCTGAAAGAAAACAAATTTTAGGGGCTGTAGCAATTCCTCAACAGTTAAGAGTAAAAGCACACACTTTCAGAGAACCCATGTTTCAGGCTTAGAAGCCAGTCAGAAAGTTCTAAACTTCTTGTAACTCCAACTAAGAGAGATCTGATTTATTTTTCTGGACTATGTGGGCACCTGCAGTCATGTGTACAAACTTGCACAGATATATAAATGTCCACATATACTTAAAAATGAAATAAACCTTCATTAAAAAGAAAATTGATCTTGGAGTCAAACAGGGTTAGTTTACAGCTCAATTTTTTTTATTGTCTTGGTAACATCCCAGACAGTGTATAATCATCAAAAATGAGGCATAATCAAGTTTGTAGAATGTCAATCTAGGAAGTGCAAGGCCCTGAGTTCCATCTATATAAACTCAGTATGATGTTCCTTATCTCTAATGGCAACACTTGAAAAATGGATACAGGAGAATTGATAGCTCAAGGTTACAAAATGAGTTTAAAGTAATCATATACAACTTAAGATGTGGTCTCAAAATATAAATAATAACTCTAATAATACATATAACAATAGTTTAAATAAAGGATATGAGTATCTGTACAAATACTCATCATATTAATTGTTGCTATTAAAGTTGACAATATAACCCAAACTCTTGCTTTTATGGGATGAAGCTGTAAGAAATCATACCATAGAGGATGCTTGGAGATTAGTTGGACTTCACTTTGACTATGAATTTTAAAGGGTGATTATTAATAGAGTATTAAAAACTATAGTTTATAAATGGTTAACAGGTAGATATGAGCAGTGTCATTTTAGTCCAACCAGTTGTTATCTGACATTTACACATTGTAAGCATTCATTTGGGGCCAGGCATTAGAATTAATTATTTTTCCATATGAATGGAACTGCATTGCACATATAAACATATATTCTTCATTTGTCCATTTCTCAATTAATAGTTAGATTGACTTCATAATTATACTGTTCTCACATTATATCCATAAATATGTAAAAATAAGTAATAATCATTGTCATAATTATTAATTTTATTTATCCATAACAGATTCTGTAACAAATCTTTCCATTCTAATTCTGTGTGGAAAGCTACTTCCAGAGTAGCCTGAGTGATTGTCATACATCCATGTATCTCTATATCACTTACCTATCTATCTACTAAATTATTTTCTTTGAGTATCGGATTTAAAGCAATCATGAAGGTATTTGACAGTGTCACAGCAAAACTTTAATGTTAGCTTTATCTATTATACTTATTCTCTCTCCACTCTTCCTTTCCCATTCTCATTCCATATTATAGTAATCCTTTAAATTTCATGTTTTATCTATTGTAAGACATATATGAGAGAAAATATAGCATTCTTATCTTTATGAAACTTGCTTTTATAACTTGGCATTAATGTATGAAGCCCCATCCCTTTTTATTGTTGTCCTGATAGTAGTCATTCTGAAGCTGGAAGAAATCTCACTGTAGTTTAATTCTCATTTTATTGATGGCTGAAGATGCTAAGCACCTCTTTTCATGTAAGTTTTGGTAATTTTCACTTATTCATTTAAAAAGTGTGGGGTGTTCATTAATTATTTATTTATTTAATATTCACTCTTTACTTAATTTTTAGCTCTCCATGTATTTAGAAGTCTTGTCAAATATATTCGGCTAATATTTTATCCAGTTCTGCAGAATGTGTCTTCACTGTGTCTTCACTGTGTCAGTGCAGTGAGATCATTGGCTGTGAAAGCTAATTTCATGCAACCTTATTCATCAGTTTTTGCTACTAATTTATGAGTTGTTAAAATTCAGTTCAGAAACCCAAAACCATGCCTAGATCATGATTCTGCTGTGTTTATCCATGGTATTTCCAAAGTTGTAGACCTTAAAGTTCTTTTATCTGCTTTTATGAATTTTTATACATGATAATTGTATTATTTTTTAAAATTTATTTATGTTTTATATAACATGTGCATTCTGCATGCCAGAGAGGTCATAAGATCCTATTATAGATGGTTGTAGCTATCATGTGGGTGCTAGGAATTGAACTCAGGACCTCTGGAAGAGCAGCCAGTGCTCTTAACCACTAAGCCACCTTTTCAGCCCCAGTAATTTCATTCTTATATATCTGGATATTCATTTCAAGGTATCACTTGTTAATGGCACTTTGTTTCAAAGCTATATTCTTGGAACTCCTTTTCAAAATGAGATCACTGTTGCTATTTGGGCTTATTACCTATTTCTTATGTTTTACTCATATGATGATTGACATTACAACATTATTACTTTGTTTTTGATTCCACTGGGTCTTTGCATCGTTTTGGTTAATGACCCTATCAACAGGTTTAAAATCTGTTCATCCATGAGCGTATTATATATTTTTTTTTCAATTTCTAGTGTCTCTTATAAGTAACTTCTTTGGTACTTTACAGTTTTCCTTTTCAGGGTTTTCATTACCTTACGTTTATACCTAGAAATGTTAGGTGGATTTTTAACAAGGTTGAAGCTGTTGTGAAGACTATTTATCTCAATGCTTTTTAGTGACTTCATAGTTTGTATATGGAAAAGCTGTAGAATTTGATGTGTTTATGTTATATAAAATTAGTTTTCTGACAGTCATTGTCAGTTCTAATAGACTTTTTGTGAATCTATTTTTCTGCATATTTTCTACATAAGATCATATTATATAAATGGAAGAATGATCTGAATTTTTTTTATTCTTTTCTCATTTGTTTCTTTCTCTTTCATAAGTTCTAAGTACTATCTTGAATAAGGCTAATAATTTGGGCAACCTTATCCTCATTCTTAATTTAAAGGGAGTGCCTTCTGGTTTGGATATGAGACTCCATTCTGTAGGCTGTGAATATGTTTTATTACCATTGGTTAATAATGAAACTGTTTTGGCCTATTGAAGGGCAGAATATAGCAAGCCAGGAAAACTAAACTCAATGCAGGGAGAAAAAAGTTGAGCCAGGCAGACACCATGTAGCTGCCCAAGAAGCAAAATGTGAGATAACAAATCACAAACCTTGTGGTAAAATAAAAAGTAATAGAAATTGGTTAGTTAGAGATATAAGATCTAGTATAGAATATGGCTGAGCCATTGGCCAAACAGTGTTGCAATTAATACAGTTTTTTGTGTGATTATTTGGGTTCGGATAGCCAGAAAATGATAGCGCTGTCTCTATTTACATAATGGTGCCCAATGTTTGGCAACATACATCTACATAACACCTAACAAAGCACAAAATAGGGATTCTAGACCCACAAAAAAGGGAGTCAATTGGAGCTTCTTGGTAGCTGCACTTTTTCAGATAGGCTGTTTGTTCGCCACAGCAGAGGCATGGCTTCTTTAAGAGATGGCTTCCTGTTTCATACTGGCAGCAAGTTAGATTCTGACTCTTTTGGGAAGTGTTACTACAGATCACTAACATCGGGTTTGTGATCAGAGTGCTATAAGTTGCTTACTGGTGACATAGACCAGTTGCGTCCCTGAAGTTGGGGTGATAAGCATAGCTTATGGAGGAGTTGGACACATTTCTGCCATATTGAATAAGGTGGAGCCAACAGGCAAAGCCACAGCATTAGTCCTAGCTATGCCTGCTGAGCGTTTAAAAAAAAATCACCTCATCAGGAAATGTTTACAGATACACAATAAGATAGATTCAGACCAAAAAGATCTCTGAATTAGACAGAATGTTAAATACATGGACTTAGAAGAGAGAGAAGAAAGAGCACAGATAGTCATAGATTTAAGGAGTAAAGATAGTAAAATAAACATTAAAAGTAATAGAGTAAAAAATAATAAGCCATATAAATATGGAATATAAGAATAGTCTGTATTTTGTGTATTATTATGTTTTCTTTGGATACTTTGACTGTTAATGAGTTAACTGCTGAAAATATTTGATCCTGGGGGCTTCTAAACTAAACCAACATTTATATTTTGAAGGTATCTTTGATTTTAAAATTTCAATCTAAGGATATGTTGCTTTGGGAAAATGGTTCTGCTTTTGTTTCCACATAAGATGAGAGCCTGTGGATTCCTTCTAGGCTAATGTGGTTTGATGTAACAAGATTCTATGGAAGGTCTCCATGAACACTAAAATTACTTTACCCAATAAATAGCAGGAAGCAGTTTGGAGAAAACAATGCCCAAATTCCCCATATTATTGCATATTAATGTTGGTTTTCATTTAAAGTGGGTTGATACTAAGTGGTTATTGGTCAGAGTCAATTTCTTTCTAAAAACGTAGGGAAGATATAATATTGAAATAAATACTTTGCATTGGTATGGGCTTTGGTTTATATATAAAAATTTAAGGCCAATTTTGTTATTGTGTATTTCTACTCTTGTTTAAGTTATTATATTTATATAGCTCATTTAAAAAAGTAAATTATAATTAAACATACAGATTAATAGATAGTCACTTATAATAGCCAAACATGTAGTCATGTTAGTTAGGTTTTCTAGATATGCAGATGTATTTTAGATAGATAATCAACACTTCAAATATCTATAGAATATGACATTTAAAATATTTTAAGAACTTAGACTTTTCTCAACAATGAGACATGTCTGCCTCTGGCAGCACCAATTACTTCAGAGATGTTAGTGGGCATTGAAGAAGCTCATAGAATTTGTCTTCAATGTGACAAGGCTAATGATTTGGGCAAGAAACTACTATTGCCTGGACTGCTTGATGGTATGCTGTATGAACTGAATGTGCAGAACACATAGAAGAATATCTGCTAAACTTGCAAAAAGACAGTGAGATAGTTCTTCAATGTTCCTGCTCCATGAAGGAGTCTGCCAGATATTCTGAAGGACACAAAAGAAAATGACTGAAAAGCTGCCAATAAGGGCAAAACAGTCTTTTATTTTCCCACTTTGTGGAAAAGTCTGCAAGATACTATGGGCCTATAGGCTGAAGATGGATGTCCCAATGTTAAAGAAGAACTTTGGGTGACTGTCCAGGCAATGACATGTCTTTATAAATTATAGAGTTTTGGAAGTTGCTTACAATGCATACAGTACTTATTGATTGGGTAATATTATGTCCTTCTGGGGTCTTTGATAATGTAGAAGATAGATATAGATATAGTTAGAGTTTTCCTTAGTTATGATAAAAAATAAATTAGATATGAAATTTTAGACTAATAAAGATAAAATAGATGCTCGAATATTATCTTTAATTTTGACAGATACAGACTAAATATTGTAATTACAATTTTTACTTGATAACTGTTTTGCTATATGTAATTTTCTATGTTAAAGTTAAACATAAAATAAATAAAGTTAAAGTTTTTCTATGTTATACCTTCCTTTTTATTTAGACAGAAAAGGGGAGATGATGTGGAATTCCTTTCTGAATTATGTGAATATGTTTTATTGCACTTTGTTGATAAAGAAGCTGCTTTGGCTTATGACAGGTTAGAATATATTCAGTTAGGAAAACTAAACTGACCAATGAAAGTAGGCAGAGTCAGGCAGATCCCATATCACCATTGAAGAAGCAACATATGAGGGAGCAAACCACAAGACTTGTAATAAAGCACTAAATAAAAGAAATGGGTTAATTTAAGATGTAAGAGCTAGCTATGAATATGCCTGAGCCATTGGCCAAAGATTATCTTAATTAATAGATAATTTTTGTGGTTACTTGGCTCTAGGGGGTGAAAAACAAAAGTGCAGTGTCCATTTACATGCTTCCCAGATTCAGTCAGTGCTGACTGCACCTCTGTTGTATGCAGCCTTTACTATGTTGAGAAGTGATTATTGTATATCTTGTTTCCGCAAAGTTAGTTTAATTTACAAGATTTATTTCACATGCTGTCACATGGTGTTATTAAGAATCTATGTTACTATGTTGATATTACCCATCCAAGAGCGTGGGAGGTCTTTCCATTTTCTGGTGTCCTCTTCAATTTCTTTCTTCAATGCCTTGAAGTTCTTGTCAAATACATCTTTCACTTCCTTGGTTAGAGTTACCCCAAGATACTTTATGCTATTTGCAGCTATTGTAAAAGGTGAAGTTTCTCTGAATTTCTTTTCTGCTTCTCTATCTTTTGTGTATAGGAGGGCTACTGATTTTTTTGAGTTGATCTTGTAACCTGCCAAA